>JAOYSI010044167.1:7596-21551 GCA_025775065.1 Hiodon alosoides | reverse complement strand
CGGACACATGTACAGAGTGATGAAGTGTAAAACTGTGAGCTAAGTCTGGGTAGCGGTGTGGCGGACACATGTACAGACTGATGAAGTGTAAAACTGTGAGCTAAGTCTGGGTAGCGGTGTGGCGGACACATGTACAGAGTGATGAAGTGTAAAACTGTGAGCTAAGTCTGGGTAGCGGTGTGGCGGACACATGTACAGAGTGATGAATTGTAAAACTGTGAGCTAAGTCTGGGTAGCGGTGTGGCGGACACATGTACAGAGTGATGAAGTGTAAAACTGTGAGGCAGTTCTGTTGCCTAAAGGCCTCTGACCAGCACAGAATGGGAAGCCATTAAAGGTGTACCAAAGCCAACAGTGACCAACGGGGAATCGAAACTTAAATAGGCACCCTCACAGTAAGGACTGTTGTATCTCAGAAAAGCGATTTCTAGATTTCTCTGACCACCCACAATTCCCACCTATGAGGATAATCAGTGAAATGATCAGATTTTTCTTGGATTGCAGATGACCACCGTCGATGGCTGGGCCTGTCTGCTGAACATTCATCTCGACAGACTGAATTATCTGTGGGTGGGTGTTGCTGCAGCGAGCGCGATGACACAGCCTGTAAGTACTGAACTTAGAACTTTGTCTTTTTCTCTCTGGCATTAACCGGCTGCTAGGGACACGGCCCCAGAGCAAAGCTTTCTGCTATGGCCCTCAAAACACCAGCGGTCGGCCCAGGCAACGACTGATGTTTCTGGGCTGACGGATGTTCGCCTAGCATGTAGCGGCGTAGCATGTAGCGGCGTAGCATGTAGCGGCGTAGCATGTAGCGGCGTAGCATGTAGCGGCGTAGCATGTCAGCACAAGCTGCGCTGCAGTCACAGGAACAGTGAGTAAAGCCGATCGCCCCGTCAGGCCCCAGGAATAAGCCTTGGTACGCACCTCCACCAACCTTCACCTGACAGCTGAGCCTGCGCTCGTGGGCCCCGGTGGCGCCTGGCCTTACCTTTTGGGGTAGAAGGGGTGTTTGTGGGGCTCCGCCAGGTCCCATCTCTGGCACTCCTTCCCAGTCTCTGTGTGGTCCACGGGTCCTCTGTAGCTCTCCCCATTGCAGGTCATGCATTCCGCTGTCGGGAAGGTGAACATGCACCCGTGAATCAAGTGGCGAGGGGGTCTCGGTTTTTGCGTTAGCTACCTTGCTTCTTTCTCCTGCACTCGCTCAACGGGAGACCGGAATCCGTGCCATGCTAGCACCACAGCAACACTTGCCCTGGTCCTACGGCCGTTTGAGTATTAAACCATTAAAGCGCTGAAATGGTGGTCTATTTGCGTACCTCACTCGGTTACTACTTCTGCACACAACAATGTATAAAGCACTGGGAAACATCTAAAACAGATGTTTATCCTCTGGCCACGCTCACAGAACTTGATTTATATCCTCTGGTGTTTCTTATTATGGGAAACTAATTTATGAACAAGCCTGCCAGGTCCTTTTTCTCTGGAGCAGACTGAGGACGGACAGCACCCTTCTGCAACACTGACTCTATGCTAACAGGAGACACCCTTTGTTTTGTTCAATCTCAGCCGATTCAACATTTTATCCTGTTTCTCCTCAAATTTGTTTTTTTCCATGAGAGCAACCGATCAAAGAAAATTTTGAAGTCCGAGTTTTTACGAGGTACCTGACTGGTCTTTGTAATGGAATGGGGAACGAGACCCAATTTGGGATACCGCCTGGTTTTCTCCAGGGTAAAATGTGCGCCGTCTGCGTCGGCAGAGCGTGGTGATCGACGGAGTTCTGCGATATAGTGTGCGTTCTCTGCGTCGCCCTTATAACGTGGGTTTTCTGCGTCGCCGGTATAATGTGGGTTCTCTGCGTCGCCGGTATAATGTGGGTTCTCTGCGTCGCCGGTATAATGTGGGTTCTCTAAGGAAGAGAAAGGGGAAAGGGAACTCACCGTCAGAACACTGGGCTATGCCGCAGGACTGGTGGCGAAGTTCAGGCTCGGTGGTGAAACACCAGGGTCCTGTGGTCTCGTTGTCCGGGTTCCGGCAGTAGTTCTCCTGGAGGTCCATCCTCTTATTTCTCGTGGGCAAGAAGCTGGGGTCAGAAGAACTGGTAAGTGCGGGCGGCGAGCGCTCGTGAGCTCGGGAGAATCGCGGAGGTTCTCTTCCTAGAGAGTGGTCATGGCTGTGACATCACGACCGCTCAGAAGACAGAGCGTGCAGGCTGATAAATGAAGCCTTACTGGAGCTGTCAGCGCCGATATTAGCGCCAGGCTATTATAACCTCTGACCCAGATGTAAAGCGTCCATCATCTGGCAGCGGCAGAATGGGAGGCGCTGAGAGTACTAAAGAGGAGCTTTCATGGGAGATTGGCGTTTTCTCTGCCGCCAATTGGCCCGTACCTCGGTATCATGTCTGAGAAATGGAGCTTAGAACGTGTGGTTCTAAACTCTCGCTTCTCTGTGAGCTTGTTTTCTAGATCAGGGCACACAGTGTAAAAACACAAAACACACTTTTTTTTTTTTTGGTCCTGGTAGGCCAGGCCTTTGTTAACTATTAAACAGATGCAAGCTGTTTGTCAACTTTAAACAACATTTTTAATTTGTAATGTATTTTTAAATTGGAGGTAATTTTGTGGGTGCTGGATGGTTCAGAGAGGTTCTGAAACGAGACATGACAAGAACTTCCAGGAATCCCTTCCCAGATGTTTTAAAATTCTCCTCCCGTCCTGCCTGACTTCCTTCCCTCCCATTCCTCATTCCGTATTCCACGCTTTCAGCAGCTTTCCCCCGGAGCAGAAGACCGCTCCGGGATTCCGGAATTTGTTTGGCAGGCGCAAAGGGGCCCTTTTCCATGTCTTCTTATTTAAAATATCACAAGATATGGTATGACTGCTCAAAACAGAGCCGTGAAGATTTCACCGATACACCTAGGGAGACCAGGAGCAATGAGGCGGATAGCAGCTAAATCGGGTCAACGGGGGGGAATATGGTTCCTTTGAGAAAGAGGCCTGCATGTTCTGAGGGTCTAGAGCTTTTTCCGCTGAACGCAAGTTCAAGCCATATATCTCAAGACTCTTCCACTGCTTATCTGTTATAAACGACTCCCGGCAAACAGGCAACGATAAGCGGGTTTTACACAGCTAATGAACTCCTGGCTGCCTGTAAAATCACAGACTTTCTTATCTGCCAGCTCTGGTTCTTTTAACGGCTCCAAGGTCAGCTCCTCCACTAATCGTTTCTAACGTGTGCCCAGGAGATCGTTTACTTTTGACAAGCCACTCTTTTTAAAAAAAAAGTAAAGCCACAAATAGGGTTTCACTGTCTCCTGGTTGACCGGGTGGCATTTGGACACACGTAGACACGTCTACATCTCTGCCCCGTGTTTGTGGTTGCAATCACAGACCTTCAATAAGGCGGCTGGGGACACACTATTGGCTGGCTCCAAGTCAGAACCGCTGGTCAGGCCGGACGGTTCTGAGAGATCTAGGGAGCCCCATGGAGACAGCGTGTCTTCCATACGAAAGCGTGAGAAATCGATTTGGAGAAGCGGGGAGGCCAGAGTGCAGTTGCCACACCGCGAGAGGGGACTGTCTGAAAGTCAAATCCCCGGGGCAGACCCTCAACCCCAGCCGCAGACAAGGGTGCCAGCAGAGGCACTATACACGCTGCACACTTCTTTCTGTAACACCGAGGGAGCCAGGCAACGGCAGCCAGCGAATGGGGAGAAGTAAAGGCAGATGGGTGGAGCCAGCGAATGGGGAGAAGTAAAGGCAGATGGGAGGAGCCAGCGTAGGGGGGACGTAAAGGCAGATGGGAGGAGCCAGCGTAGGGGGGACTTAAAGGCAGATGGGAGGAGCCAGCGTAGGGGGGACATAAAGGCAGATGGGTGGAGCCAGCGTAGGGGGGACGTAAAGGCAGATGGGTGGAGCCAGCGTAGGAGGGAAGGCAGATGGGGCGGGACTCTTACTTGTGATCGTGTGGCATGGTGGAGGCCCAGGCCTGGCATTTTACTCCGGTTTTTGTCACGGATTTCCTTCCCTTGTAGTTTAGTCCAGTACCGGTGATGCACTGTCTGACATAGTCTGCAGAAAAACAAGCCGTTTGTGAACAAACTCCACACACCTAAATGTGACGGTACAATTGCAGGAAGGCATTCCTCATTGGTACGATACAAAATGATCCTTTGCTTTTGTCAGGACTTTGACGCGACATCAGGTCGTCATGCATGCCCCAGAGAGTGGACGCAGTCTATGATGCTAACCTCACACGGACGAGCACCCGTTTAACACGCTGCTTCACAGTGTCATCGGATCAACAACGACGCGTACCTTTCTTCTCATAGAGGTCAAAGTTATAGTCGTGGTCCGTCACCGTGCCGGGCGTGTAGCTGTCAAACGAGAGCCAGTGGCATTTCCTGTTTTTCTGGTCAAAGTGAAACGCCCTGTGGAAACATTGCAGTGTTTGAGCCAATGGTGATTGCTTTGGGTGAGGTGGTACACTGTAACTGCACTAGAGGCCCAATAGAACCGCACCGGTCGGAGTTATATTGCGATTTACGAGCCACTTTCTCAGGTTGTTATAACTTGGATGGCTTCTGGGTCAAAGGGGGGAGATTGCATGGGTACATGAAAGGCAGAAAAGATTGTCTCTGATGAGATTCCCTGCGTGAATTTCGCAATATCAGTCAACAACATAAATACCGATCCACTGAACTAAACACCAGTCCAAACCACGTAAAATGACCGGTGGAAACATCTGAGGAAATTCCTCATTATGCAATCCTAATAAATGCCTTCTGGGGTGAAATTAAAATCTTACTTGTCCTTGTCGACTCATGCGTCAAAGAGTAATCTGCTCGGTTTTTGAAGCGGAAGAGGAAAACTGACAGTCATCCTACTTCAGTCTATGAACAGGGACGGCCACTTCTGCAGAACCGTCCCACGTTTCTCTCTCTCTCTCCAGTTTAACACCCATGTATTGGCTAACTCTGTGCTGCATGAGAACATATGCTAGAAAACGGTTTGGCATCGCACTCAGTTCAGCTATTTGGCCCGCCAGTTGCTATTTAGAAAGAGGGGAAATGTGTTCAATACAGCCTTTTCATTTGATGGTCCTCCAGCATGTTGCCTTGTTACAGTCTTCAGCCAAGTGCTGATCTAATGGTTTGTATTATGAAGGAAACCGCCGAGCAAACTGCAGAGTCCTTTCCTTCGTAAAGGATTTGTACAGCATTCCGGACGCATGCGCTGGGTGACCATGCGCCCGGTGCAATCCCAGGTGGCACTGGGGCGTTAACAGCGCAGTGGAACCTACCTGCAGACAAAAGGCAGCTTCTTGTTACGACTGCACCTGCGGGCACACTTGACCACACTCAGTTCCCTGCTCTTGGTCTGATGCAAGCTGTCAGCTCTCACCAATCGCACCCCGTCAGTCTTCTGGTAGTCTTGCAGGGAGTTCCTCTTGGTTTCTGCGGGGCAGAGATGGCCCCTTTTACTTTTAAAGGGACAGCGTCAGGCAAAAGTCACAATTCGTTGACGTGGGATGGCTTCTGCAACTCAGGTGGGAGCAATATTTGCACCTTAAGTTTAGCACCACTGGGATTTTAAAATCTCGCCGCTTAACTTGTATTGAGGTTGTAAGTTTATTTCTGACCTCTCCCCCTTGAAATTTACAGAAGAAAAAATAATTCTGAAGGCAAGATATCTTTTACACAAAAACACGAATAATGATACTTAAACGTTGTGTGCGCTTTTAGTGACGTGCAAAAACAAAAACAATCACACCACAGTCTATTGTTGCTCATTAATGACTCACCCAGAGTCACAGGCAAATAAGCTATTAGACCTCAAGTTCAAAGAGTCATAAAAACAATGATGGTTGAGCAACCACTCTCATTGTGAGTCAGCGAGGGCAGCTGGAAAATCAAGTCTTTCGTTATTCAATGAATGTATTAATTAGTTATCTGACCCCTTTTTAACATTTAATTAATCCTGTATTTACCGTGCTTCTCTGAACATTTAGGAATAAAACTTGAATGGTGCACCTCAATGAGCACTGGGAATCCATATGGAATAATTATTTCTCAGGTTTTACTGTTGCAGGAAGCCCCATTACTAAATCGTTTAAACAAGGATATTTAAAGGTTAGTAGCCTTTATATTCTAAATGCACCCTGAGCCATAGGAATAGGTGTCAGGAAACCGGTAGAACTTTAATCTAGAGTATTTTATTTTACATTCTGTAGCAAACGGTAATCATTGAAGTTTGGCTTACACTGCGGGTACATCTGGCAAATATTGCTGCAAGTTATTTATCACTGGTCTTTATTGGACTCGACATTCAGATGTTTCTCTTGTTTTACCCAGCGAAGCAACCTGCTATACGAACGAACAAAGATTATCCAACGGTCAAGGTTAATAATTCAACGATTTAAAGACTGACATGTTTTAATGAACAAAACGAAGAGGCTCTTTATCCAGTATATTGTATATTTATTTACGCATGATTGTTATTTCAATAAGCAATACAGGACACAGTCCAGCAGCCCGGAGATATTTGTCTTCCTGTCATGTGCTTTTGTTTTGACTCACAGAGACATTATTTCGGTACCTGTTCCAGGAGGCAAGCCAGAAAAGACTCCAATGGAGTTCGGATGAAGTTACTATCAGGCGGGTTTCTCCAGCAAATGTTGACTGTGATGATACAGCCGCTAGCAAGTTTAAAAGAGGTCATGTGTGTTTTATCCTTTTTATGTAGTTTGTTTTCTGTTTCCTTTAAATACCAAATACATTCCATTTCTAACAGCAGGAATGCAAAAATAATGCGCAAATTGTTTTTGTGATCTCTGAAAGTCAATATTGCGTTTTGACACTTTCCGGTTACACTGCAAATACTTTCTCTTGCTCCAACATCGTAAATCGCACGCACCGGAAAATGAAAGTGCTCTGATTTCAATAGAAAAACCACATTATCTATACAAAAATCTCTGCAATTTAAACAAGTGATACATTGACTACGTTTAAATACGCCTTACATACTACATGTTCAGCCGACAATCTCGTATAAGGTTGGCTAAAACACAAGTCCAAGTCTTTACTTATCGTTAGTTAACGTGTTATAATCCCTTTTGAGTTCCAAATACTGACATTCGAGTCAGCAATGCTTTTTCTACGTCCGGGAGAAGTTGACAGTGCTATTGCTAAAATTCTATTGAAACTACACCAGAATGTCAGCACATTAGCACTGATGGAGAATGCCCACTGTACACGGGCTTGGTAAGGTTTTCATGAGGACGCAATGAACTTCTAAGAATGATTGATTCAGCCGCATTAATCTACTGTTATAATTCATACTTCAGAAAGTTAAAACATTTCTTAAAAGAGCCAACTAAGAGTCTTGAGTGGCTTGTCTTGGCATTTGTCAAGCTTAAAGTAGCATATTTTAAAAGTTTAAACGTTTATCAGTAATGTAGAAAAACAACTTTCAAAACATTTTACAGAATTATTTTAACTAACTAGCAATAAAGCTAATTTAATGCAAGTTTATATTAAACTCCTTTAGGTTAAAGATGTCGTCGAGATGCAGAGCGAATTCGGTCAATTAGCTATTAAAATTATTATCATTACTGTTATTAAAACCATTAATTATTAAACCGTAATAATAAGTATTACCTCTACTACTACTACTACTACTACTACTACTACTACTACTACTAATAATAATAATAATAATAATAATGCATCAAATTTTGTGATTCGGAGTATTTGGGGTTAAAAATCCCAGTCTGAAAAAAACAAGTGAAGTAAAAAAAAAAAAAAAAAGTATAGTAATAACAATAGGTAATTAGCGCGCATCTCAACTAAACCAATAGTATCCCTCAAAACTTACCTGAGTAAACTATAGCGGCCACAAAGAGCACAACTTTGTAAATCCACATGATTGTCTGATTCGGTGCTGTCCGGGCAGATATTCCGAGATTGGCGAGTTACTGGCCTTTCGAGTCGCGCGTCGCCTGCTTATATGTTCTGATCTCACCACTTGCTGGTGTGATTAACTGGAAAAAATCCTCATGAAAGCAAGTATACCCCCTTACTGGAAAGGATCCGTCCGCTGCTCAACCCCCAATACGACCATATCGCATCATTACCCCTCCCCCGATGCACGATAGTTAAAGAAAACGAGTCCTATTGTCCTGCAGAATTACAATTGCGTGCATGTTTATTAATTATTCAACACAGGGTTGTTTCGGCGACGGCTTTATTTACAGATGCATTAAATGTATTTGCTATTAACCGCGTAGCATTGATATGCTTCCAGGAGCATTAAAGGATGCGGTACAGGACCGAAAACCCACTGAAAATGCGCATGCAGTGGTACGTTAAGTATTTTAGGGAACCTAGTTCCGCGCTCCCGCGACTTCCCATATTCGGAGTTCTGAGTGTTTTGTAAAGAAGCTACGCGAGTAACGTCTCAATCAGAGCGGCTCTGTGGCTCCTTCTGTATATCGGTGTCCGCGAGCTCGCATCTCTCTCCTCCTGGACCATGTGGGTCGGCGTGTTTGCTTGACTCCGGGTGATCTAAATATTTACTCCGCTAGATGAGTTGCATCAAGCTATTATTGTTGTTTTCGACAGCATTCCTGCTTGGGGATATGCATGTGTGCCTTGTGGACACAAATCCTTCTGCCGCATGCTCGATATATCATCTAAATTGTTTTTGTTTAAATGGTGTGGTGTTACTGTTGGTGCAGAGACAGGTACTCCTACTGAATCAATATTTGTGTTTTTTTATTTGCAGTTTTTACTAGAATTTAACTCCTTTAGCCATAAAAAGTGTTTATCATGAGCATTCAAGATTGGAATAAAAATGCTCAATTTGGATGTGTTTTGGATGTTAATATAATTCAGTAAAATGGCTGATGGAGATGAATACTTTAGAAAGGCACAGCAGATGGACACGGAGCTGGTCTGCGCTCTCGGTTTCTCACCATGTGACACAAGCTGACCGTGCCCGCGGAACACGTGAGAGAGAACACTCAGAGTAGATTTTACACTCTCTGAGCATTGTCCCGTTCTTGGGTCTCGGATTCCACACTGTACACAGCTGGATGAAATCTCATTCAGGTACAAGATTGTTGCCTTTGTCTACAAAGCGTTCCCGAGTTTCGACACAAACCCTGGGGGGAAAGAACCGGGTCATTATTTTACAGGAATCCACACTTTTGCTATTAACATGATTTATTTATGCTCCCCCGAGCCCCTAACAAAACGGGCTGGGGTAACACCGACACTTGTTTGGTGAGTGGCATGCTGGTCTGAGACCAGCTTGCAGAAACCTGAACATGAATAGTTTGTTTCAAGGGGCTGTGAAACACAAAGTCAGGTGTGTTAGCTGAACTCCCTGGTCCAAGGTTTTCCTTTGTCATTGTGTGATACCAAAATCCTGCGGCATATTTTTAGTTTTCCCATGGAGAAAGAAGTGAAATGACTCTGCTGGACCTGGGTCCTGAGTCTGGTTTTGGGGAGGTCATCATGCTTTATCAGGGTCGGGGTCCTGTCTGCCGTCTTATCCTTCACCCCCCTGGACTACCTGAACATTGCCACATTAATACATCCATGCACAACAGGTAGAGGTTTTATAAATATAAGTGACTGTGTCCTTAAGTTGTTGAAGCCGTGAAGAGGCCCCCAGGCACTGGTGAGGCCCTGAGTGGTCACACACACGGGTTTGAATAGAGCTAATGAGTTTGTTTTGAGCTGAAGGTCACTCGTGCTTTTCCAGACTTTGGTATAGTTAGCAGACTCAGTTCACGCCCCGCGACCCCCTACTCCCGCTAAGTGACGACCGCCGGCCCTCGCCGCTCTTAGCGCTAATGTATCCAAACTCAGTGCTATGGACGTGGCAGAGGTCCAGGACAGCCCGTGCGCACGCCCCCCCGGCATCTGGCTTGTCAATTATCCATTTCATCACCGAAGATGGCGCTACACAGCACATGAACTTCTCAAAGCTGCCCTTCTGTCACACACTGACGTGGTCTGTGGTTTTCATGGTTGTGGTCGAACACCGGGAATTTGAGCTAAAGATTCTGATGCAATTAACAGGGGGCTGTTGAACGTCAGGCCAGAAAAGCTTTTTTTTTCTCTCTCTCTGGTGGGACGAGAAACTTAGCAGGTGAAAATGAAGATGTATAATTCAGGTTAACAGAACATTTTCGAAGGATTGTATACATAAGGTGTCTTGTTTGCGTTCTCTGCATTACGATGGATGAAGCACTTTCTGCGACACAGTAAGGACCTGCAAGGGTTAAAGTGATTAGGAAAACTGCCCTAACTAATCCGTAAGTACATGGAGTTCTCGGTGGTCCGGGAACCTTCCTCACAAACACCCACCAGCGGCGGATTGACCTGGCGGTCCTTCTACGCCAACACACTGCTGTAGAAGCTCGCCCATCCCATCAGTGGATGGGACGCTGCGGAGCAGGTGAACCCGCTGATGAGCGGCTCATGTCGGAGGGTCAGGCCTGGAAGTCTGTTTGTGTTCGGCACATGTAGGCCGCCCTCCCTGCACACGGCCCCCGGGGGTGCGAGGAGCTGCTGGAGACTCCCTGTCATCAGGCTCTGCTTTGTTGTCGTCGCCTGGGGAGACGGGGATAGCGCCGTCGACAGGGACATGCCGCTCACTGTCAGAGGGGATCAGACACTAGCAGCCCCCCACGCCCCGCCCAGTGAGACAACACTCCCACCAGTGGCAGATTCCCCACAGCTGTGCGCTCTCCACTCAAGTTGGGATGGTTTGGATAGGCGGACTTTGAACCGCGGCGTCGCTCTCCGTAACAAGCAGCGCGGCCAGGACTTTGCTTTCCGTCAGGTGACGAGGAGCATGCTGGCCGCCGATCGTTTCCATGGCGCTCGGGCAAACAGTGCAGCGAGGAGCTCGCTGGTCACATGACCAGCATGCGCTGCGCGGGCTGATTCCCTTCGTTAGCGCTGCGCGGTGCACAGGTTAGCGACACTTCCAAGCACTCACTTAATTAAATGGTGTCAAATTCAGCATTGGGCCGGGAAAAATTTTCCACTGTCAGATGTCGAATTGAGCAATCCAAGCTAGCGTTGCTAACCGGTGGCTGAGTGAGCAATAGCACAGAGACGGGTATGACTCCTGCCTCCTGCTACACTGGAGTTTGGCCTCTTATGGAGCCGTGGTATCTGTCCCTCTGGGACCCAGCGGGAATGGGCGCCCTGACCAGCTCTCCGCGGGGACCAGCCTGCAGGTTTCTTTATAAAACGAGATTTTGGAAAATTTTTCCAAACGTCTTCAAACACTTTAACAAATATAACCTCAGCCCATGCACATCCACACTGATTCGAACCCCTTTGCAGAGGATGAAAGATCTGACCACATGCAAGGACTCACCTGTTTTCACAACAGGATTTGTGGGGGGGGATCTGTAAGAACAAAAACACTTTGATTACGTGCATTGGAAAAGGATTATTGAATATAATTACTGTTTTATAAGCATGCAGTCTTGCGCTTTGGTGCAGTGGTGCAGAGACAGAGATGGTCTTTTTTAATCTCTCGTGTGAAACGGAGACATCTTCCTTCAGTTCGTTTGCCTTTAATGCCTAATAAACCTCCGCAGCCAGGACAGAACCGCCTTTCAGGAATAAGGGACAAACGTTTCGGGCATTCCACACTAAAGTGTGCTGATCACATGCGACGCACACTGGCCAATCAGGCGATGGATGGCCTCTCCTATAGAACAAGCCCGCTGCTGTAGAAAATCCTGCCTCCACTAACACCACAGGTCCGTCAGTGGCCTGGAAAAGCCCGCCTATCGGGACAGTAAAACCACATAACAATGGTGTCAGTGTGGAGGATGCACGGTCGGCCCACACCCTGGGCGCTGGCTAACACAGAACATGTGCGACCCGACCCGGCACAACAAATAAATCGCCACTCCCTCCCTGGTGTTAAACTTTTAAGTGGCGGCGGGGTAACATTGTAACTCACTTTTTTGGGGCGGGGTGTTATTAAGTGTGCAGTTGGGGCGAGGTGTCGGGTGGGTTGGGGGTGCCCCTTTAGGGTGCTAATAGATTTCCTGCAGCTTTGAAGAGATTTGTCATGCGGGTCTCTGAGCTGGTGTAGGGTTTCCTCCGCAGCAAATTACAGGGACTGTGGGTGGAGCTCTGCTACCCCCCCGACATGCAGGCCTTCGGGCTCGGTGGGGCGCGGGGGGTGAGGTGGGCTTCAAGGATCTGGATGAGTCAGGTTTGTGACAAGGAGCAGGGGGGAATCTTCGGGCCCTAAAACAAACAGCTGTCGGCCAGTGAGTCCAGACGCTGTAAACGGTGTGTGTGTGTGTGTGTGTGTGTGTGTGGGGGGGGGGGTTATCGTGTAAAAAAATCTTTCTCTAAACAAACAAAACACTTCCTATGGGTCACTCATCAACGGAGACACATAAAAGTGCTGGAATGTTGAGTCCGTTTTGAACTACTCACCTGCGACTTCCTGGAGCGGCTTCCTGTGTGCTTCACCAACACTGTCAACGGTGAATACAAAATATTACTAATGAAAGCCCCAGGAAAAGGCTTTCACAATTCATTTGCTTTCAGAATTTTCTAACATGCATTGGTTTTCGCTTTGGAACGAATCGGATTCTTCTTCAGAACAGCAGCCTTCATTCCTAATGTTAAACTTAAATAATGCATTTGTTGAAAGTCTTCTGACTTTAGGGTTTAAAGGTCTTTTGGCCAGTTCCTTTACTTTGCTTGTACCAGGGGACTTTTTAAAGATTTATTGTAACAGCTTCCTCACCTGAAATAAAAAGGTGAAGTCACAAGACTGAATTTATTGCCCACTTTTGCACCTAAATCACCAGGACTTTTCATTATATAAATGCTGCGTTCATAAATTGTGGTGTTGGCCTGGTGCGGCGAGCCCAGTGAAGTGCCGGGTATCACGGTCCTTCAGCTCTTCCGCGCACGCCGCTGTGTTTACACAGCCCTGAAAACGCCCTGTCGCTGCACGGACATGCGATGTGCGTAGCGGGCCTGCTGATTAAAAGCGAATTCATGACACACCTTTCGCTGTTCGAGCCAGACCGCTCCTCGGACACTCCTTTTCATTTGCCTTGCCTTAAGGGTCTATTCAATGGGTCCGGCATTAGCAGTCTTGGGTTTAATTAGAACCAAAATCCCTGTCTCATAAACACTCCCATAGTTTGTGATGTAATCTAACATTGCCAGGATACTATGAGAGCTGGGGATTAATTAATGGCAATGGTCCTAATGAAAAAAAGTATTGATGTGTGTGTTAACACAGTGCTGTGTATGAATGTGTCTATCCACATGTTTATGTCCTCTTTCCGCTCACAAGGAAAGCATCGCAGATAGCTCGGTCGTCCATCTTGGTGCGCAACCTGCTAATTTTCTAAGGAGTCTTTTAGAGTCTATAAAAGGCTCGTTCAAGGCGCTGTCATGTCTTGCAGGAAGGTAATTATTCTGTTAAACAGGCCCTTTGTGTTTTAAAGGCCTTTAGCGGGAGTTAAGGAGTGTGCCAATCTTAAGTGGAAACACAGCCGTGGGCGGGCGAACTGTCTGCACTATTGAGTGTTGAGTCGGTGTGTTAGTTAACAACTTGTGCTGCCGACCAAGGGGTCTGCTGTGCTGGGTGTTAGTTAACTAGTCCTGTCGACCAAGGGGTCTGCTGCGCTGGGTGTTAGTTAACTAGTCCTGTCGACCAAGGGGTCTGGTGCGCTGGGTGTAAGTTAACTAGTCCTGTCGACCAAGGGGTCTGCTGCGCTGAGTGTTAGTTAGCTAGTCCTGTCGACCAAGGGGTCTGCTGCGCTGGGTGTTAGTTAGCTAGTCCTGCCGACCAAGGGATCTGGTGTGCTGGGTGTAAGTTAACTAGTCCTGTCGACCAAGGGGTCTGCTGTGCTGGGTGTAAGTTAACTAGTCCTGTCGA
>JAOYSI010044156.1:0-19368 GCA_025775065.1 Hiodon alosoides | reverse complement strand
ACTGCGGTGTGGAAAAGAGACGGGTGACCGGAAGACGGTGTAAACTGCGGTGTGGAAAAGAGACGGGTGACCGGAAGACGGTGTAAACTGCGGTGTGGAAAAGAGACGGGTGACCGGAAGGCAACTGAGACTGGAGGAGACTAGTCGAACTTCCTCACCCTCACTGCATGCGCTGGTGGAGGTCATGACAACGATCCCAGATGCATTAGCACAATTGGCCTTCCCAAAAAAAAAGCACAGCCAGTCGATTTTCATTATGCTTTTTATAATTTTGTCAAGAAAATCCAACGATAGGCAAACCCGCCATCAGCTCGTAATTTAATGATGAATGCTCTTGGCATTGAACGTAAACAAAGCTTACAGATGACAGCATTCCTGGCGAATATGATTTTAAACGTGCCCCCCCATACAGGCCCCCCCATACAGGCCCCCGGACCAGGGCTAAAAGAAGGTCTACAGGCCTTCCACTGAAAACCTCAGGGCGCTTTGAGGAGACAACCTCAGCTTGCCCAACCGCCTTTGTGGTCCAAAGCTCTCCCAGAAAAACCAGAAAACCAGAGCGTGAAAACCAGAGCGTGGCCCGGCCGGCCGGCAGACAGTCCAGGAGAATCCAGGAGAAACAGAACTTACGCTGAAACACAGGGATCACCCGCTGAAACCTTTTTATGCTTCCATTGAGTTTCACTGTCTACTTGTGCGTTAGCTGTGGTACGCAAAGAGGCTACGTCAACCATGTAGGAAAACACCGGAATATTCCTCTCTTAAACTCGATGTGTCACGCATGTCTAACATTCATTGTTTAAAGGAGAAAAGAGCAACGTAGCCCAAAGCGCTAAGAAGCTACTGTAGCATTGTTCCTGTTAACACAGTGACGTTTGGCAGGAAGCTGGAGGACGCGGGCACGACATGGTGTTGTTATGTAAAGGCAGCGGGGAGCGGTAAAAATAGGCTAAGAATCACACACTCCAAGGGCACGCATTTCATGACTCAGTGTTTATTAAAGTGGGACTCTTTTGGAAGACCCATTAATAACACAAATTTTATACTTCCTCACATCTATTTGGGAGGCAGTTACGTCATTTACATTTATAAGAAACTCGATTCGCCCCATATTTTTTTATAACTACACTATTTTAAGTTAAACCATACCTCTGTTATCTTTTTAATAAATACCTTGGTGTTCGTGATTTTGTACTGGAATAATGATCACAATGGCTTCATTCATGCAGCCTACAATAAGTAAAACGAGTAAAGCTGACGCTCTCTCCTCCTTTAGACCTTGGTCGGGGTGGGGGTCGTGTTTGTAACCTCTACATTTCATACTCTGTAATCAAATCTGTTTCTCCACACACGCTGAGCATCATAATAAATTGAGTGTCTTCTGGTCTGAGTGTGCTGCACATTTAAATATCTCTGTTCAATAATTACTTGAATACTGTAATTATCTCTGGCTACCATTATGTCAGCTTTTCGGTCCTGTGTGATTAAAGAATGCCTTGAAATATCTGTGTGTATAAACCCAGAACAGGAAGCAAGTTCTGGAAGATGGTGATGAAACCAAAATCTTAGTCAAACCAGACATTTATTAATAAGGTATTGAAAAACAAATGATGGCCAATCCCCTCTCTGTATTTTAGAAGGCTCTTCTAATTATTTAAGTTAATGGCTGTCATTTTAAAAAGAAAATAGGTATAAACGTCACATACATTAGGGTGTAAATTCCGTAGAAAAATACCGATTTATGATTTGTAATTTCCTCAGGGTTTATAGACAAATGGAACTGATGCAGCACTTAACAAATCAACCAATTCTGGTTCCTCGTACCATCTGTTTTAATCTGTCAGGCAAATGGGAAACACAAGGTGCTTTGAGGTACACTGCCGAAGATGCCAAGCGACCAGACCAAAATGACGTTTGGGTCAGACGTCTAGCACGCCCTTAGTTTCTCGCCCGTGTTTGACTTGGCATCTTCATCCCAGGGGGCACCAGAGAAGCTGGGATATGTGAAAGCAGCTTAACTTGCATTTAAATGAATAATGAAATGATTACTACTTTTAAACCTCCTGGTTTGCTTTCAGACTCTCATTAGCTGAAGTCCTAATTTTAATACAAATTGTTAAAAAAGCCCTGTTGCAGTCCTTCAAAGGGGGTGTTTTATGCATGTGTATCTGGTAGTTCAAAGTCACTGCTAAAGCTGAACAGGTTACACTGTCACTGTAGTCTAACTGAACACATTTCAAAAGGAGTGAATACCCGTGTAAATCTTCCACATTTAAAATAGTTTAAATACGTAAGTAAATACGTTTTTATTATAAGGCAAATATTGTATTATTGAGATTTAATTTGGAAAGACCCTGGTTTGCATAAGGGGAAATAAAACACGCAATATTTCAAATGCACCATCTCGGAGCAACACTTTTACTAGCTTCTGATTCATGAATACTTTGTTCTGTCTAAAATAAAGAATATGACCTTTTTAGGGTAATTTTCTTGACACTGTTTGGAACAAAGCAGCTTGTCTAGACACCTGTAAATGTTAAAATGAGGAAAACTTGGACGTGAGGTCAATGCGGGGGATTTATTTATTTATTTTTTAACCTAAAAAGCTTCATCTCTTGCGAAGCCTGATTGAAGTGGCATTCAGTCGACGTGGCACTGCATTATGGGAGACAAGGTCAAAGAAGCAAAAGCCAGAGCCTTGGGCGGTGCATTAATACACCTCACTTTTTACTCCCCTGACATTTCAAAGCTAAGGCCCATCATATCATGAACAAGTCTAAATGGTAGCCGCTTGTCTCTCGTACTTAAACTTACTTTCTTTTATGCGTTTCCTTTTTAATGGCGAATGTACTCCTACTGCAAGCTCACCTTCTTTGCTGGTCTGGCCCAAGCTGATTTAGACGAATTGTTTTAATCGAGCCTTACAATGCCCTATTCTCAAGCGCCTCGTTTTAACAGCATCTCCGCGTCCTGTACTGCACGCTAACCCTTAAACTCTGTGACTTTTGTACTTTGCTCTGGATGCGAGCGACGGCTAAATGACTAAGATGTAAAAGTAAAATTCGACAACAAAGTGCATCTTACCGAATATTTGACAGGATCCCTTGTCTTATTTACATCATGTGGTTTAATCAGTTGCTCCAGGTCTAAGGACTACATGCGATCATTGTAAAAATGCTTTCTGGAGGATCCAGGAATTGAGACATGTTGCCGAAACATGTTTACCTCCATTATTAATCAATTATGTAAAAGCTGAGCTACTCCGTACTAACAACTGTATCTGCGATCTCAAAAATACAACCGCAACACAAACTTCTCACACTAATCTAGTAGGACAAGTGGCTTTGGTGTTAGGTAGAAAAATGTCCGTCAGAAAGCTGGATGAGATGCTGAATGCCCTGAGGCATGTTTAACAACTTGTGGAAAGACACCGCTCTGAAGTGATCCCAATGCTGAATGTCACATTACAGGATTACTGGATACGTTTAGTGTGATCCTTTACATGATATCTCCATTCACCAGGAAGTCATTCAGTTTTCTACTTACCTATATGATTACAGCACTTAGCTACTTAGCCAGCCAACATAACTTAATCATGCATAGGAGGAAAAATGATATCCTGCATGATTAAAAACAACCGTGATCTCCAACACCAGTGTTGTTTCTGCTTTGTCCAAATTCCATTCGAACAGAACCGTTTCATTGGTTTTAAATACGTACAGATTTTTTTTTTTAATTGGGCTCGTTATACATTAATTTCCTGTGCATATCTAAATGGGCTTTCTCTTTAAATATATCCTTCATGTTGAAATAATTTGATTTCTGATGGAGCAAAGAGGCCCTCTGTGAGGGGATTTTTTATTAAAGCGCTAGCACAGACTATGTGTAGCGTTGGAAGGTCAGGACAGCTTCAGGACATTTTGCTTCTCGGGGTTTGACAGACAACCAGGCATTGTCCTCTGAGTTCAGTCCAGGGGTGCTCCAGCTTTTTAACGCTATAAAACTTTGTTAGCCGGGCAGCTGTGACTTTCCAGGGCTAAGGAACACAGGACGTGTTTATCAAGGCAAGAGGCAAGTTTCTCTCCTAATTTGTCTCAGCACCCCACCCCCCTCCCATACCCTGCTTCTCGCTCTACCCCCACGTTCTATTTCAGCTATCACCATGGGCTGTTGACGGGTGGCAGTCCCACAGCTCCCCCTGATGACTCTCTGCACAACTAGCATGCGGTTCTGGAGCAGCCTGGTACTCCAGGTCAATGGCGATTTTTTAAAGGAATGTGATTCAGCCGTGGCCAGAAGCCTTTGCTATATTTACGTGAAATAAAAAGAGCGTTATGCAACACCTAATTATATTCTCTCCACCCGCACCATTGGCTCAGTAGAAAAAAGAGACACTGCCAGAGGCAGCGGAGAGAGAATGGGAGGCAGGGAGAGGTTTTTTTTTTTTTTTTTTTGAGTGGTCCAGGGGTCAAAGGGCAGAAGATGGGGCCCTTGGAAAGGTCCACTGGGCTTCTAGTGGCATTGGAGGCCTAATTTAGACAAATAACGAAAGCACATTGATGCACTATTCCCCTGAATGAAATCTAGCAGGCCAGATTTTCTATCCCGTCTGCGGTCTATTCGAATTAAACGACTGACGGACACCCCGGGTCCAGCATAGCCCCCTTTTTTCGGAGAAGCAGTCCCAGCGCTTCCGATTGGTGCACATTTAAGCTGTGTTTTCCTCGGATGAACCTGAGGTTCTTTGTTCTCATGTAGTAAATAATGCAAGCAGGTGCAGTGTCTCCCTCCGCCTTGGTAGCGGAGGGGAACGCGGTGTCACTCTGGGGTAGCCTGGAGCTGGGCCTATCGCTAACGGTAAGCTGGTTTTTTCTGTGACAGTGGCGCAATCACTGGGTTTCGCTCAACTCCAGGCAAGGGATGTGATGGAAACATTCATCATCTGGCTTTGTAGCTGATAGACAAAGGGGAGACAGGCTAGAACGGAATCACAATTACCGTGTTATTTCTGTTTTTATTTTTTTTATTTTGCGTGTTTGCTCTCTTGAACTTTCGCCATGCATAAGGCAATGTTTTAAGAAGTGAAGATAAGCGCTTTGATGAATAGATGTTATTTAATCAAGAAAAAAGATTTGCTTGAATACCTGATATCAAGGATAATAGAACTGATTGTTTCTGTGCCATGCGCCTGTGTCACGGTGAGCATGTCACGGTCTCAACCTACTAAAACGATATCATGTTTGAAATAAAATGTTTCTCTTCTTTTGTTATGCCCATATAAAAATCTCCCCAGGTAGAGAAAATATTTACCCGGGAGATTCTGTCTGGCTGGGACCAAAAAAGAGATCTAGTCTGTTAATATAGTCTAGCATGCTTTTCCACGGAGTTCCTATACCCAGCAGATTCTGTCAGACTGTCAGGCATTTAGCGGCCTGCACGGCCATGGATTAGCACAGTCTTTATGCACACTCAAATATCCTTATCACCCTCTGATTTCCTGCAGCTGAGCTCTCCAATTCCGGTGCCACCATTGCCTCTACAAACACTTATCGTTTCATTACGAGAAAATGATCTCCAAAAAGATTGTGTCAGTGGCTGCCTGAAGGTTGAAAAAAAAGACTATGACCGGGGGTGGGGAAGAGGTGGGACAAAGATCAGAGAGGGGTAAGAACTCAAGACCCCCCTGAGGTCCTGCTGGACTCCAACTCCACCTCAGTCTTTCTTTCCTTTTGTCCTTTTTTTTTGTGAATAAATGAATAAATAGGCCGTTGCCCATGGTTCCAGCGTCTTCGTCTGCCAAGCCTCTCGGTCACGATGGAATAATCCGGGCACCCAATTCTTGGGTCTTTTATCTGTGACCTGAGATTCTCAGAGGAACAGGAAGGCAGCATTGATGGCGAAATCGTTCAGGGCGAAATAATTAAGGAGCATTCCTAACAAGCGGCTACTTCCGAAGAAACGGTATTTATAAAATGAAATCGTCTCAAATGAACGATATTCCCATAACCCGAGGCCCGGGGCTCGACTGAGCCGCGTCAGCGGTCATCTTATCTTCAAACATGAGGAAGACACATATGAGGGAGCTGTCTCAGCTGGATTAACCGGCGTTGCGTGGGGGCGGCGGCGCGTGGCCGCCCAGGCCGCTGTCCGTCACGGGGTGGACACTTCTGGATGTATGACAGTGGCAGAGACGAGCAGGGCAAACTGCCGAACCTGAACACGGGCGTTCCTGTTCCTGTTTTGGTTTATTCATGGCTTTTTATACCCAAACTCACAAGCGCAGGCACTGCTGAACCAAGAGACAACCAGATCCATACTTTTTATATTTTATTGTTTTAAATAAGCAAGTTACCAACATGAGTCTTTCACTTTAGGTAAACTGATTGCTTGGAAATAAAATGATTTTGTGAATACATTCTTCCGGTGAGATTCTGGAATGCAGACTTTTTGCTGAGGTTTTGTAAGGCATCCCAGTATAGTTTGAGTACAAAGGATATTTCATCATGTTGGATAGCTCATTCCTTCCAAACAATCCACATTGCATTGATGACGTCGCATTAACCAACCCCAAACTGAACATTTACCACAGAATTATCACTGTAATTTCTGACCAAGAGGCTACGTTGGAGGATAAAAAACAAAAGTTTTCCAGATGTAGTCATTCGTAAATCTAAACTACAGTGGGAGCAACGTATAAAAAACAAAAAAAAACAATTCCCTGTCTTCACGATATTACAAATAGACTGTTAAATCTGTTCCAAATTTTGGACCCTTTTAACTAGCTTGTGATTTTGTTTTATCTGGGGAATTGGGACTAGGTGGCGCCGTTGTATGGCGGTGATAAACCGGCGAATGAAGGAGAATATAACATCACCGTTGTCCCCTTGGGCCCAGTAAACTCCATCTGGGTCTGTGAGCATCAGTCAGAGTGCGTTCCTGCATTACGGCCCCAGCGCTCATCCTTCTGGATTATAATTACTGCCGAGGGAACGGAATACCCCACCCCCATGGGACCGGCTTCAGAGAGAGGAGGGTGAGAGCAGTAAATATTAATCAGACCAGCGCTCATAAATATTCATAAATAAACACTGCAGATGGGCGGCGAATACAAAACCTGTTTACCGAAATGACGACTGGCAGGTTGTGTTCTTAATTTAAAGCATGGGCAACGCTGAGCTGGGATTGCCACAGTCTCCGCACACAGATTTTAATGGCAAGACACACAAACGCCACTCATCGGAGATGCTCCTATTTCACAGGCTGATGCAAAAGGATGGTTTTTCGGGGAGGGCAGATAAATCGAAGAGGAGGCCAGGGCCTGCTCCACGCAGGTCTGAATTTCAATGCCTCCAAGCTGGCGGAAATCCTTCCTGAAGTGTGGGAAGCTTTTGTTCTGGTCCCGCACCTGTGGCGTGTTTACTTCCTCTGTGAGCGCCCGTCCACTCTCACGTCGGCAGACCGGCGGATACGTCTTTCACCGACAAATACGTTAAGATGCAGCATGACGGCATGCTCCAGACGGGCAAATTTATTTATTTATTTATTGCGTGTGTCAGACTCTAATACAGCCAACTGCACCGCGGGGATTACAGTGGTATCGCAGAATGCATTAGAGAAGGAGATAAGTCCTTGCGGTAACATTGAGATCTAAGTATGCCAGCGCAGAGTCCAAATCTGCGAGTGTATCGCTGCGGCTGTGGGCGACTGGCCTGAAACCCGAGCCTTTCTTCTGGCACCCGGCGAGAGCGGCTTCCGTCCATGTGTGTCGCTGGATTCCAGGCGATTAATTAAGCAATTAGGGCCGAACAACAGAGGACGCGTTGCCGTGCATCGTTTGAAGCACGCCGCGGAGCGTGTCAGCGAATGCCACACAGAATGCCTCTTCAATTACACTCGCTAAGTGCCGGGACAGGGCGGAATGGGTGGAACAAAAACAATTACTCTTCGTTTACCAAAACACCTATAAATAGCCACACAAACGGCGCAAAATGCATCCAGAGAAAGTCGCCTCTAACTGATGCGTATCGGTTGATTCTGCAGTGTGTCTCGCGCTCAGTCCTGTTTCTCCGTCCAAGTTTTATATTTAAATCAATGTGGGAGGGAAGAAAAGCATTTTAGAAGTTCCCATGAGAAATTCTCCCACGTGCTGTAAGTATTCACATCAAATGGTGCCAAAGAGGATTCATAGTATCTCATGTGAAGCAATGAGCGCCTGCAACTGAAATACAGAATAATCAACTGAAATGCAGATTAATCGACTGAAATACAGAATAATCGACTGAAATACAGATTAATCGACTGAAATGTAGAATAATCGACTGAAATACAGATTAATCGACTGAAATACAGATTAATCGACTGAAATGCAGAATAATCGACTGAAATACAGATTAATCAACTGAAATACAGAATAACTGATATCAATAACTGGCGTGGGCAATGTTTCACTTCCAATCAACAGCAGAAGCAGGCTGTCGCGTGCCCAAAAGTGGTCCCACAGTGGGGAGAAAGATCCCACGCGTGGACTCATTAACGGATCCAACACTCTCAGATCTCGGCTGTGGGTGTTGCCTCACTGGCTGCCTATCAAGGCTTTGTTCCAATCCGAAGTCATCGTCCATCTAAAGGGAAGACCATTCACAGTGACCACAGCTTTGTGTTGCAGTTAGCACAAATTCTTCCCGTTTGAGATGTCCTTCAGCGTACTCTTTATTAATCAAGCTTCATAATTCCGCAGCTAAGGTTAAATGATTGACAGATACGTTTAGCCCATTCATAAACGGTAGTAAGCGGAATTTAGCCAACATTTTACTTTGATTAGTCCCTCACGTCCCTCTTAACACCTTATCTTCATATTATAAATGTGGCATCAAAAATGTGATAAAAATGGCACATTATACAAATAAGTTTACATACCAAAATGAATTATAGAATGGCAAACTGTGTCTCTTTGTCTATTAATTATTAATTTATGATGTGTTTTAAGTACTTTGTCACACCCCAAAATACGTTTTTAAACTAATGGTATGCACTGGAATTTAATTTTAATAATTTTTCTAAAAGATTTCCAGCATATATTGATATGAATAAACTAAGCAGCCACTAAACATTAGCATCACCTTAGTACAAACTGTTAGCGTTTCATCTGACCTGCTTGATTGCAGAGAGCTGTTGTTGTCGATGTCTTTCACAGCGTTTGGATCCATGCATTTTATCAGCGCTAGTAAAGGAAAATAATAAAGCGAAAACCCTCTGCTGGCGATAGATAAACCAGAGAAGGGGGCTTTTTCTGACAAACAGCCCCCTTATCAGCAGCAACAGTCTAGAGTGTCGGTTTGGACTGCCACACTTTGAAGAATAGCCCTGTCTACCAAATCATTTCAACAGTTAATCCTGTTTCAAATACGTCTTGGGAATATCAATAAAGTGTTTTGGAATATTGATTCTTATTAGACACTTTGGAAGTCAGAAATAAAGTGCAGGCATTGGTTTGGTCAAAGGAGACGTTAGTTTGGTTAAAGCAGGCATTGGTTTGGTTAAAGGAGACGTTAGTTTGGTTAAAGCAGGCATTGGTTTGGTTAAAGGAGACGTTAGTTTGGTTAAAATAGATGTGAATGTGGTTAAAGGAGACGTTACATACGCCCATGTTGATGCTGACATTGATATGGTTTCTTTAAGCTACTCACAGATAAATTAAAGGTCTGCTGATAAATAGTACAGTTGAATTCAGTTCATCGCGTATGTGACCAGACTAGAGTTAAGAGTTAAGACCATTCCCCCATTAGGGGGTCTTTTGTCAAGTGAACTCATTGGCCTCTCTTGTTAGAGGTCGTGAGATCATCATAGCTCGTCATTCAGCTGGTCGTTCAGGTTCAAACTTCTTCTGAGGCTTTTGTACAATCATAAACACTCAAAAAAACAGCTCTCTGATTTTCTGGTGAAAGATGAAATTGGCTTCTCGAATTATCGAGTGTTCAAAAAACAAATAAATGTTATTTATACTTATACCCATATTGACTGGACCCTTAACTGTCAGCAACAGCATAGATACAAGCAGTGAGAACCGAGAAACTGTGGAGACGTTAAAGTGGAACTTTGATGATTTCGATGTCTTAGTGCAACCAATGTAAACTAAATCTTGACCTGCGTATACAGTTGTTAACAGAGTTTTTAAAAATTATTATTATTATTATTATCATGATGGTAATGATGATGATGAAATAACAAAATAAAGTGAGCTGCAATCTTTTATGCGCAGTATGAGCTATTGAGACATATAGACATATACGAACTGATTATGGAATTCGTGGAAAATATTCAGACACTACACAAACATCGTTTATTATTTATGAAGGGTGGGGGAGAAACTCCACGAAAGATACAAAGAAATTGGTTTATATTTCATCCAAAAGACTTCATACGCACCAGTTCTCTCAGAGACCTTTTGAGGATAATAGTAAAAGTTTTTTTGTTTGTTTTTTCTCACAAAGGGTCTTCACTTCTGCCAAAGTTGTCGCTATGGTCTAGTCTTAACAGTTTATATTAACTGCTGAAATTTAAAAGAAACATTTAGAATGTCTGAGGTATTAGGAACATAAAACATTTGGACTTCTCATCAGGAATGGACTGAGTTTGGCAAAACTACAAAAACCAAGACTTCTAAGACTGCCCCCGAGTGTTGAGTGATGAATATTGACAGGCTGATGGAATAATCTCAGGATTCTCCTGGTAGTGAAATATTTTCCTGTGTACGCTATACTGTTTTGTTCTCATTTGAATTATGCATTTTGACCTGGGACTATTTTATTATTAGAGGATCCAGAACCTTATCCTATACCACATGATTGTTTTTTCAGTATCTACATATCCACGTATCCCTTTTACCTATAGTTTACTGCTACATTTGATGGGAAATACTGTAAATATTGAGGAGACTCTGGGCTCTGGACAACAGGTGGTGTAGTGTTAAGTTTAACTCAAAGGCTCCAAGTCTATTTAGTGGGTGTGACTTTTCTAACAATGAGACGGCACGTGAAGGAGGGCTAAAACCGCTCGATCGGTTCAGACCCAAACTGAGCTAACCGGGCTTCACTCAGGGAGCATGATCTCATTGATATTTCACGCCTATTCCTTTGTGCTATAGCAGCCACACGATTATTCGTTTAACATGCCCTGCGTTATCCTAACTACACTTCACAGGGAGAGAACAGCTGTAATGATCTCATTTAGGAAACGTCCCGGAGCTCCTTAAAACGCACTAAAGCAGTTCTGCATCATCTGCCTGGGAGAACAGCAGCTGGTTTATGTTGAGAGATGTGAACGGTGGCACGATGGGGACAACGTTCTGGCCTTTGAACTAGGCGTCCTGGTCAGATTTACAACAGCACAGACTAGTACAACATGGACGATTAATGAAGCCGCAAGACTTCTCTTTTAACAAAGCCATGCGACCAACGACATTCTGGTTCGGGAAAGAAAGAAAATTCCGCCGTTGATTCTGAATGTTTCTTGGGGTTTGGATTAAATCAACACCTTAACACGAGCTGTGTGCAGTTTTCCCGAGGTAAGCTGTCCTTCAGTGAATAAATTCGGTTATAAATGTGTTTCCTGCTAAAACCTTTAACAGTAATTGGGCAGTTACTACCTGATCAAACGAGACGGAGAAGAGAGCGTTTCATAGCAGCCTCTGAAGTATCTGCTAGGGGGAAACAGCAACAGTGTGGCTCTGATTTGAAAATGTATGCAGAAGAAAGCAGAGTGCATAAATAAAAAATGTAAAAAGTTGTATAAAGTGTGAGGGCTTAATACAGTTCATCTCCTTTATATGGTCTCTACATGAATATCAAATACATTGTGGCCATATACAACAAGGTCAAACTGTGCGTGCATGTATTTGTGTGTGAGTGTGTGTGAGTTTGTGTCCGTGTGAGAAATTTATTTGAGAGTCTAACTTATCCATTTCGTATCAAAATCTCAGCTTGACTGCGTTCTTCCAGCGGCAAACAAAACCTCCCCCTGAATTCAGCTGCTGAGAGATGGCCGAGCCCCGTTTGTGACCCACACGAGGAACCGTTTGTGACCCACGCGAGGAACCGTTTGTGACCCACACGAGGAACAGCATGAAGACGCTCTTCCTCATCAACCCAGCACCTGTGGAGTATCAGTGTGGGCTCTCTTCTAAATATGGAAACTCTCTAGCAGCTGAAATTCATGGGAACGGTTTCAGTTTCTGGGCCTTCTCCCACCCCTGCTTTTCAGTAAACCTGGGCTCATCGGATATGTGGTCTACAACGGCCTTCAAGTCGTCTGGGGAAAAATATTAGAGTCTCCAAATAGATACACGTACATTTGAGTTATGGAGCCTACCGCAGATAGCAGCACATTAAAATAACAAATTTGATCTTTTTAATATTACGGTGCACATTTGCTGTAATACCCTCTTCGGTATTAGATTTGAGAGTCATTTGTTATTGTAAAAATTTTGGTGAAAATGATAAATATTGCCATCATTGTATTTCACAAAGAAAAACGTTCGATCTGAGCACCGTGCGCAGTTAAAGCTGTTTGCTCCACAGGACCGGCTGGGTGTTTTCAGAGGGACACCTTGCGTGAACTTTGTGTGTGAGCCATGTGGCCTACAGACGGGTGGGCTCACTAGTCCTGCCTTCTCACCACTCCCTGGTGCGCTGGCAGGAGTCTTAACCACAAGCAGAGATTCATTCGCACAATTGGCAATTTCAAATTGGTGAGAAAACAGTTCAGATAATTGCAGATAAAGCTAAAAATAAAATGGGTATTTTGAGAATGTGGATAATTAGCACGCTTGTCGTGTGACAAAGGGTGTGATTATTGCATGGAGATTCCAATACTTCATTTATACATTTCTGAAGAGTAATGTATGAAATGGGTGTAATTTGGAATTTTGCACTGACAAAGGAGTGACCACTTGTGGAGTGTACAGTTGCAAAGTGCTGGTTTTGACCAGAAGGAAAGTATGGACTTTCGATAGTCTAGCTTGAAAGCCCGTTAAAACAAAGTTGGTTTGAGAAGCTGTCTGGCTATGTGCTCAGAGTCAGAACAACAGGAACAAGGACGCCGGAATGGAATGAAGGTTCTGGGGAGAACAGTGAGTTGAATTACCAATTACCTGCTCCAGTCTACGGCCAGTGTGGCAAACAGAGCCATTCTTAAATGGGTGCAACCTTGCCTGGCTTAGACGAGCGGACGCAGCACAATGTGTATAATGTTAATGGCTGTCTGTGTGGCAGTAAAAGAGTAAGGAACACCCGATCCCCACATAATTAGCATAGCATGGAAGGTTACTCCGGAGGTTACGGTTTCAGACTGGAGGCGAATCAGTTTGGAGCCCACCGCAGGTTGCTATTCAAGATTTTGGAGTTGTGTTTTGGCCTTCTCTTTAAAGTCAACATGGGCAGCATCTGATGGAGACACTGTAATTGCGGACGTTGTAATAATTTACACCACCTCCACATAGACATCCTGTGCTTGCAGGCATTAGCTGCCCTCAGCGCCTGCTGTCAAATTTCTCCTGCCAAAGTGCTCTCTCCAGCATGTAAACCGGTGTGTCATTTTATTTTGCTTGCCTGCACCAGGGCTGTGGCTCTTGCTGTCAGCTTCAAATGTAAAACCAAGGAGACCAGTAGCAATTCCTGTTTAGAGTTCAAACTCAAGTGTCTGAGGAAGTGTTGTTCCTATTTTTTATTTTTTGTGAAACGTTTCCGTGAGTTTCTGTGATATTTATATTGTTTTTATGAGGAGTTTCCACAAGTTCAAATCCAAATTTCTTTTCAATTAACCACTAAAAACTAAATATTTTATCATTTCAAAATAGATTACTTTCTTACAAAAGCTTTGTCCCACAGTCTTAAATAATAATTAGATCCTAAGATTTATGCATTTGTGATTTTGCATACGTTTAAGCCTCTATGCCCTTTTTACTTCCATTATTTTGAAGGAAAAAGGTTTTCTTATGATCCGTTTTTCAATTATTATTATTATTATTTATTGTTAACTATTTATTTTTCTCGGATTTTCTTTCATCCCATTGGATGTAATTAGCTCATACAAAATGCAGCTGCTCAGCTGGTATTGGAACTCACAAACATACACACGTCCCCTTCTCCTCTGGTCCTCTCCTAAAGCCTGCATTGCATTTTGAACCCGTGCACTGACCTTCCATGCAACAAAGGGCACAGCCCCTTGTTATCGTCAGTCTCTTATCCAGCCCTAAACCCTCCGAGATCTCTTAGCTCATCAACTGCTGGTCGTCTGGTGGAGTTCACACATTTCAAGACTCTACTCTATTCTACTCATCTTCCTAATCCAGAAGGTATATGGCACAGGGCAGGATAGGACGCCGATCCATCGACGGGCCAATTTCACAGATGCCAATCAACCTAACGCAGAAATCTTTGGACAGTGGGAGGAGACACGCAACCAAGAACTCACAAACTCCATACTGACAGTGACCAAAGACAGATTGGAGTCCAGGACCCTAGGCTGTGAGTCATCAACACAGACACACTGAGACATCATTCCACCCGACTGATCCTGACTATTTTTTTGTCGTTCTGACTTATCTTATTCATGCTAATTGCTTTTAGCGTTTAACTACATGACTATATTCGGAATAAATTGGGTTTTTACTTCCCTTTTCCATTTAATAAAATCACATTTTGGAAGTTTATATTGACAGGCCACTATAAGTCAAATATGTTTTTTTTTATATGATTTTTAAATTATTATTAATTTGTTTAATAATTTATTTTGATAGCTCTTGTTAGGTCAGAGAATGTAGTAAATTGCTAAAATATTTAACACATTGTATGGTGCCTTAACTGTCCTGAATAACTGTAATATCATCTTCAAATTTAATTTGTTTTTAAATGTATTTCATGTCATTTTATGTGTTAAGCATAAACAAACATGTTTATTTTCAGTGTATTACATTTCACAACATTTCCTACACATGATCCAGGCAGCGACAAACTTTTACAAGTTGTGTTTTTCTTTTTTTTATTTCCACTTTGCAAGTTGCAATGCCCAAGGGATACAGCAACTATGTTTTGTACACAGAGGGAACAACTCTGTTTATGATTTATGTTATATAGTAAATTAGGAATATAATGATGTCCCAACAGAGTTACAAATTAATAACTCTGCAGTGTAGATCGGGAGACAGAGACTGAAGGGCGTGGGGATCCTACAGAAAAAAGTTTGTTTGAACAAAGTCCGGATTCTGATCCATTCTGTCATCCAGCGTTCTATTTCAAGCCATGCCAGATAAAATGTTGTGTCTGTTTAAAGACAGCAAGCACAGAAAAAGAAAAAAAAACATGGCATCCTTCTGAATAATTTACAGTTTCTGAAAAGATACAGAAGCAAAGCTTGTCCATGAACAATATTTACATTTTTTACCTGGTAGGGACCTCAAATTCCCTCTGGGTTATTAAGCCTCCCACACCTATCACAATGGTGTGATTTATGAAACACAACCTAGGCAAAAATATAGTTCATGGATGAATCTTCCTTCTCTGAACTCGAACCTGCGTGACGAATGCTGCCTTTGGTCCACCTAGGTTTTCATCATTGCCCCTTCCATTTAGATTTCATTTACAGGATTTTTCATCCAGTTGAACACGGAAGAATCCCCTTTGATTCAACGACAGTATGCTCTCCAAATTATTTTAAAAGAGAAGATATTTTTTACTATTCAGTGAAAATCAGTGGATTCACTGCAACGGCAAAATAATTCAGTTAAGGGAAGCGGAAAGTTCTAAAAGCTAGCTATACACAACATTTTTCTGGAGTAAAGAACTGTTATTGTGACCACAAATAAATGAACATTTGTACAAATGCATAACTCTTGTCCAGTCCATTCCCAATGGCCAGAGTGCATTTCTGCGACCAAGATTTGGGCAAGCAGAGAAGATTAGTTACATGTCAGTTTGGTCTGACATGCGACTGCTTATTAAGTAACCAGGTAATGATGTTACTGTGAAAAAAAAATAAAAAACTATTTTTATTTATTTCTTTATTTATGCATTACTTTCAGCGGCCGGGGACTATTAAGATCGAGTGAAACACTGCCCCCTCATCGGAAGCTTCTGACACGCCCATCCTTTACAGAAATTTGAATTGTGAGGATAGCTATTATACGTCATTCGCTACAGTGCATTCTTACTAATATAATTTGGCAGAAAATGCTGAACAAATTACAGATTGCATTTTCCGGATAAAAAAAAAAAAAAAAAAAACAGTGCCAAATGGGAAAATTGTTCCCTGAGCTCAGGGGGAGTAGGGAGAACTCCAGGAAAATGTCACAATAACACATGACACATACAGAATAAAACTAAATACCAAAGTAATTGAGGAACTGAGTTTTATAGTTATTGTTGCAACGGATAAAAAGTCTTCCTCAATGCTAGTCCCTGAAACCATAGATTCAGTCTATACCCGCAGTGATTAGCGTCATTTCACCATTGACATAGCGATGTATCCTAATATATTATAACATTTTAAAACATCAAAAAGGTTAAACATTCAACTGCCCCCCATTTCATGTGCATTGTGTGGTCTTACTGCACAGTGTTTTCCTTTGTCCCATGACGTACGACTCGTCATACATTTTAAACGAAACAGGCTCCGGAATAGCAGTGGGGTGGGGCGCGGTGCTTCCATGTGCACGAAACAACAGGAAAAACTAGTCTCGCAAAAAGCGTTGACCGGCACGGTTCCACCCTTCCTGCCATCTAATTGGACGCCTCTGCTGAATTCTTTTCTTTATTGGTTGGTTTTTTCTGTCACTTACAATTGAACGTCGGGTCTCCCTTCCTTAACTAAGGGTGTTTGAAATTACTACAGTAGGGGACATAGACTGGTTTCGGCTTTCGTTTGAGGGAAATGAGAGATAATTAACAATTTATGTTTGTAATAGATCGCTGCAATTGGACACCATTAAGCGATAGTGCTATTTAGCGACGTATCATATTATCTTCACGTAAACATATCATCCCGAAAGTGGGATTTGGATAGGCTACAGAAATAAGTTTTGCAGATTGGCCTTTTGGGTGATTTCAATTTTTATTCCCCCTCCTTTCTATTTGTGGAACGTATTTCTTGAGGGCTACCTATATCGCGTATAATTAGTAATCGATGTTTTATGGGACCTGGCAAACTAAACACGATGTTGTTCTTCAGGGGGGAGTTACGGCAGACGAATCGTTGCTGTAGCTGTCCGAACAAAGGAAATGCATGATTAACAACAAATATCGGGAGACGGTTTTGGGAGAAGGGAAGACTTTAGTGTTGACATCACGTCTGGCGCGATAAACAACGAAAGTAATATAGGTTCACGCACAGCAGTAGAAGATGGCATCGGCAAAAGCCAAGCCCGGATTGAACAATGAAGATGGTTCGTTGCAGGACAGCAGTGGCAACAGCGCGACCTGTCCCAAACTAGCGGGCGAAGCGTCGCTGTCAGTGACGAACAGCAGGATTTACTCACTGGATGACTTTGAGACTGTCGCTACTGTTGGTGAGTCTCCAAGACACTTGCCAAGTGTAGTTATTTCATTGTAAATGTGAGTCGGTTCTCGATCCAAAACATAGTTTTTTTTTACAGTCGCGTTTGAATATGTATATATGTGTATATAAACACACATTAGTTTGTGTGCAATTGGAACGTGTCATGAAATGCGCTGAAATTTGTCATATCAGAACACCACGTAGAAGTTGATGAAGTTGGTATCCCACTCTTACTCAATGGGTCAGACTTCTTATTTAATCGTAATCGCCATGCATGTGATTGGCAGTTTTTTCTTATATCAATGTTGTGTTGAGCCGGCAAAATATTATCATGTCCTGGCGTCTGTGAACCTTGAACTGCATTAGTCAGAATTTTCTAATGTATTACAATTACAATTTCAAGACTAGCCATCTGTAAATGTTAACCATTTCAAGCCTAATTATAGCGCAGGTTATAGAATCTTTATGAGCCAGCTATTAACATGTTACCAGGAATAACTCCCGTGTAAGTGCCAAGTTTGCAGGGATAACTTATTTTAAGGTCATCGGAATTAAGAAGACTTTTATTATTATTTAAAAAATAATAATAAATAAATCAATACTGCGCCCTCATAATGCTTGAACCCAGTCAGGGCCTATGTGGATTGGGATTTGAGTTTTGCTTTCTTTGAAAAGTGCAGTTATGTAATTGAAAAAATAATGGAGTGAGTGAGATTGAGAGGTTTTATTTCACCCTTCAGTGCCTCCATGTCAGTTAATGTTCTTAAAGGAACTCTATTCATTGTATTACAATTCAAGTAGGCCTATTCCTTAGATTGGGAATGAGCACGTTCTCCTTGAAGTGTTAGCACATTTTAATAGGTCATCCCGTCGGTGTGTGGACAGTGGTAGCATTGATATAGATATAGAAGGTAATATTAGAGTAAATCTGAAATCATAGATACTGAGGAAGATTCTTGTCTTACGGGGGGGTTGCAGTTCGTTTGGTTAAGGGATTTGAATCGAAATGCCAAAATGGACTGACCACACAACAAAGTTAAGCGGGGTGGAAATTGCGTGGAAGTGCCTCTGTAACCAGGCTGTCCCGGCCTGGTATCTAACCCGGGTCACACAACCTCCAAACAAGATGAACGAATAGCTCAATCCGTCCCTAACTCTGAAAACCAATCAAAATCTTTGTCCTGAGGATGACGCCTTCTTCTGAAGCGAACTGGTAGTCAACAGGCTCTGCACTGCTACATTTAACTGGGAAACATCAGTGTCATCTTTCTTTGCTGGCTTTCGAACTGATCTCACACTCTCCTGCGTCTCCTGAGTTTAGGGGACAGTTGTAATAATACGGATTTTATTTGGAAGACTTTCGTGTTTTCGTGTGACAGGGCTCGGGGTTCGCTCCCTTGCACGCGGTCGCACGGTCAGCCCTCCGCTTTCTGTGGGCAGCACCGCTCTGGTCGATGCTCGGAAGGCCAGAGCGTTGGGCAGAGGTGCCTTGGTGCGGATGCCTGTCCGTCCCAGAGGAAGTCACATGTTCAGGAAGTCACCTGCTGTCCGACCCTCTGTCACCAATCAGCCAGACCGTACCATTCCAGCCCTTCTGGGCCTTCTCGTTCTTCAATCTCAGCGTTCAGCTTTTAATTCAGAGTTATGTGCCCACACCCTGGTGTTATAATGGGTAGGCTGTACGTCTCTCACACACACACACACACACACACACACACACACACAACTCTCCCTGACTGCATTGTCAATCTCAGCGTTCAGCTTTTAATTCAGAGTTATGTGCCCACACCCTGGTGTTATAATGGGTAGGCTGTACGTCTC
>JAOYSI010044145.1:0-27433 GCA_025775065.1 Hiodon alosoides | reverse complement strand
CACACACACACACACACACACACACACACACACACACACACACACACACACACACACACACACACACACACTTGTCTACTGTATTTGTTTGGTGCTTTATCCACTTATTTAGAAGTTCAGGTACGGCCAATTGTACGGCCTACTTGTCTATTAAATTACTGGCCGACTGTCGTATCTACCATAACTTTGATGAAAAAGACCCCTGGGCAATATTACCTCTTGCATGAAAAAAAACTAATTGGGACCTAACGGTTATGGAAACATAAGGCGGCACAGCAGGGAAGATGTTAAATGAATGATAACTGCAGGAAAGAGGAGGCGACTAACGCTTAACTTTTAAACCTCCTCCTCTTTCCAGTATTCATGAACATAAAGCTGAAGTCCAACATGGAGTAGACAGGGGCGTAAGATGATTCTGGGAAAATTCCACCTGCTTCTATGCTGGTCAAGATTAGATTTCAGGTCTAGTCAAGACTGCATAATTCCCTGCAATTATATTCCACTTTCGGGTCATTACAAATTGTATGAAGTGAATGGCAGCCGCCTCATATTCACTAGGCTCCTTGCGATAAACGTCCGTTGAAGTTTCGTCATTCTATAGGTCTTCCTGTGGTTATTACTACATACGGGGCGCAACTTCCCTGACTGAAAAACTAACAAAACACCCGTACTAAGTATGGTGGTGAAGAGTTAATGTAGAATGCCGGTAATTCGAGATGTTCCTATTCAGTCGTTATCCACCTTGTGTAGTGACACAGTTAAGTCCCCTGTCAACTGCATAACACCTTGTGTAGCAACACAACGCAGTTCAAAGAGCTGGAAAAACTACAGCACGAGAAAAATTAACCTCAAAAGCGCGATCCTGTTGTTTGATCATGTTTGTTCATGTTTGTTAATATTTCCTCCGCTAAAGATTTTCCAACTGTCCTCGCCGTGTTATCCCACATTAATCGTACGGACGTTCCAAATGTATTCACGCTTTCTGATATTTGAGCAGGTGTCCACCCGGGAATAAGGCGCATTAGTCCACCCTAACAATCACTGCCCAACTACGTCAGCGGCCCTGCTTCAGGCAGAATCCGCAAACCAGCTCATCCATATTCGCTTACCTTGATCAGGTCCAACGGGTGTGTACAACAGGCAGCGCCGCAGGACGCAAGCCCACCAAAATACCAGCGCGACATTCTCTTCTCAGTCATGGTGCTGCACCTGTGTCGGTCTGTATCAACTGGTTCAACGCGATAAAAAGGATCTCGTTATTTTCTCCGTTCTATAAATTAAGTTCAACAGCAGAAAGAACTCTCAATCTATGGCGAGGAACCTCCTTATTCTTTAGAGACACCGGCGATTGGCAATACCGCCGTGAGATTTCAGGTTCCTGCACTCACACGTCAACATTTTTTTCATTCAGAATGGGCGATAACAAGCACGCGCACACATAAATCCAACCTCAGCCAATTGCAATCGCGAGCTCAGGAACTGCCTCCAGCACACAGATCCACCCCGAATCAAAGGACAAAGGGACTGTGACCCGTACAAAACCTTGCCTCTTTTCTAGGATTCTGCGTTTAACCCCGCATTCCGGGGTCTCATCGTTGCGATGGCGCCAGTGCCTCTTAAAGGAACAGTGCGCAATTGTCTTCAAAAGAAGATAAAGGTCGCGTCACACTGTACCTTTAAGTTGAGACATGAAGAACTTCTACGCTGGTTAAAGTTGTACGTCCAGAGGCGCTACATTGTAACTGTACAAAATGTATACACCTCCATTGTCTTCTGTTCGTCACATGTTATCATAACAGTAAAGTACAGAAGGCTACCGTTTAACAATGTGCTACATGAGAAATGTCCTCCATAGTTCTGCCACGCGACGGTAGATGAAGCGCAAATACAAGTACAAACTTGTCTATGTTTCTAAATAAACGATTTGACTATAACAGCACATTTCTTAGTGGGGTGCGTTTAATAAAAACAGAAGCAATTTGCCACGACCGCACCGGATAGTTCATGAATGCAATTAACAAAAATAACATTCCGCGAGGTAAAAATGGCCGCAGACGGCTACTGTTAAGCGGAATATGCTACGTGACCGTAATAGAAAACGGAAGCAACGTCGAGAATAAAGTTCTGGGACTGCAGGACACTCGTGTACAATTATTGCCAAGTACCGAGTGAGTGGCAGTGTACTTCAAAGGTGCATTGTAAACAAAGGTACATTTTACGCACACAAAATACTGCCAGCTGAAAAGAGTACCAGATCAAATACTCATATCATAAACCTTAATTAATGTAGTTTTAAATTTACTCGTGTGAATTTCCCTATGTTTTCTGAGGGGGGCGTAGATGTCGCTGTCAGTTGCCATTTAAACTTTTAACATAAACTTAGTCAGACACAATACGAAGGTTCGTAGTAAAGCCTGCTGCACTGTGCCATTCGTCATGTTACTTTGAAACGTGAAGACGGGACTTTAAAAAGTGTGACGCAGGTTCCACACACCTCGCGCTCTGTCGGTCTCACTAGGCCAGTTCAAACAGAAGTCGGTCACGGGTATTGCTGTACATATGTAGTCGACCTATAATTAATTGTGAACATAATGGGGGATAAAATATAAATAAAAAATACGCGCATCAGCTCCGGACAAAAACTACTGGATTTGCTATGGAGACACACAGAACGCAGGCTAGCCGATGCCACTGTACAATTTGCATATCCAACCCAGTGTATGTCTCCAACGAACAAGCGTTAATAATAAATATTAGCTCGTCACAATCTTCCAGGGGATGATACAAATTAAGAATTAAAGTACGGCATTCATTTTATGTTGTCATTTTTATATTTAGCATCACTACATCAAGACAGATAGTTTTGTTGATAACAAATATTTCTACATATATTTCAGGATGTTCTGCACCCCTAGAAACAGTCAGAATTAATTTAAACATAAAAGTTTTTAAAACTTGATAGCTTTCTCTTGGCACAATTTACCCCCACGTATGGTGTAAATTTAGCATAGAAACAGTGTAAAATGAGCCGCCTCGGGTTAAGATGTTCCACATTTCCAGATTTTTGTACTGAATGAAATATAACAACCACCTTTTAAAATCCATTGAACAAATTTAAACATAGGCCACTGTGTATTCCCCTAATCAGTGCCACCTAGAGTCCTTATTCAATATTCATCCTGTCCAGGTTGCAGGGGGATACTAGCTGCTGGGCACTTTTTGCTTTGTGAGGTTTAGGGAGTTTTGTAATCATATCCATTCTTAGGAAGAATCCCTCATCTTTCTTCCGTGAAAGTAAAGCTTAGTGTACCAAATCCATTTTTACCTCGTTCCAGAAAGTTCGCCTCTAGGTTATTACCTTCCACCTTCTCCGGTAATCCAATGAAGTGGTAATTTCTAGATATACCCTTTAAATTTCACAACCACAAAGTCACCCACTGCAAGGGTACGGCCAATTCGTTGGAGTGGGTGGAAGCAGTAAGATCGAGTGCAGAGTGCGGAGTTGTGTGGAATCAAGGCATATTGAGCTATTTCTATAATAATTGTTGTTTCTTCTCCAAAGAAATGGAGAGGAAGAGAAAAATTATATATATATATATATATATATATATAATGAAAGAAAATAAATGGCCAAGAGAAAGGGGCACAAATCTAAATATGCACAACATGGTTTTATTGGCTTAAAGTAATAAACGTGCTATGTGGATCAAATCCTATTGTCTTATTATTTCTGTTCTGTGTATTAAAGCAGCCACAGGTGACTCTGGGAATGAGGAGACAGAGAAAGAGATGCCGTGACAGTGGTGACAGGGTCCAGTGCAGAGACTTTGATAGGTGCAGCAATGCAACTGTGCACAATAGACTTTAATTTAACGGGGTTATTACATGGACATTGGTTTGTTTAATTGATTTAGATTATTGTTCTTTTGCAAAATCAAAAAGCAGATACACAGAGAGCAGTGAGGAGAGAGAAGGAAAGGGGGAAATGGAGGCAGGGTCAAGGAATAAGATAGATATGATTATTTCACAGGACGGTCTGCATTTCAAAGTCTCGGGCTGTTTTTCGGTCCCAGTCCGATCCTGGTGTTGGTGCTTGGCAGGTCAGGGTTCGATCTGTCTGTGACCATGGATGGTGCATATGGTGTCCAATATGAAAGATGTATTTGTTTCTTGAACAACTCGAACCAATCATTTCCTAGAAAAGTTTTATTAATTGGGGGATGAAGCATATTGTGTATATAAAGTGTATGCCTAAATTCAGATTTAGATCTATCTTTTCAGTATTTCTTAACTGCTTTTTCGTATCTTTGACCAGTTGTCTAGGTCGGAGATATCGTTTTGATATACCAGTTCCATCTGAGGCTAGTAAGCCCATGAAACTAGACTGATGTTTAATATGTTTAGCAAGCTCAGACTCCATGTCATCCAAGAAAACCTTGTGCACCTCTGCTACTCCATCACAGCCTCTCTTTTACTGGAACATTTTTTATTTTTACCAATGTACCTCTTTAGTGTTATTCTCTCTATTGTCTCATCCTTTGCTGCTGCTCAAATAGACTTCCCTCACTTCCTTGGCTGCTATTTCTAAAACAACAATGGGAGCAAGACATGATGGTGTCTTCTCTAACAATAAAATTGCACCATCTGGAGTTTATATTTAATCATCAATTGTACGGATTATGTTGAGCCATTGGCTCAACTTGCCCCATTCCAATTTACCCCAAAACAATCATTTAGAATTTATTAACCCCCAGTCACATTTTCGTGCAATGTTTGGTACTCTATGTTGTAGCTCTTAAGACACCCCAACAATCTACTTTGGTTCAAATACAAGCATCATGAAACTATGATAGAGTAGTCACTTGACAGGGTGAAAATCCGTTTTTTTTTTTTTTTACCTAACAACCACTTTTGCCATGTGGTTGTTCCCTTCACACTCTCCATTAAATGATGAATTAGTACTAAATATTTGGTCATTTTGGTATGACTATACCCCACTCTCCCCCATTGCTGAATCCCCACTTGAGGCATCCTGCAGGACTGCATCACTTCCACCACTGCAACCAACAGATCTCTAGACTGGACTCCAGCCATCTGGGCCCCCACCCCTCTCCTCCGGATATGACAACGTGTTGGGATTTTCCCTCAACTCTTCTTTTGGAGGTCATCACAGACTATGGACATTATATTAATTAATTCAGCTCCAAGCGCCGGCCAGCGGAGGATGGGCTCCCTCATTAAGCCAGGTTCCTCACAAGGTTTCTTCCTACCAGCCAACAGTTTTTCCTTCAGGCCTGGGAAACATTGTATTGCATCTTTGGGATACAGTAGGAAGCGCTTCATAAAAATAAACTGATTATTTACTGTTACAGTCTCAAAGTCCGTACACTGCGCACAAGGGAGCAACAACACCCTAAAAAAAAAAAAAAAAAATAAAAAGGTGGTCCTGTGACAGGCACTTGCACAGTTTATGCCAACAATAACCAGGCATGTCACTGCATGAGGAAATTAGTGACATTAAGAAACAAGTCAAGCCAGATAATCAGAGAACCAGATAAAATCAACAGTATCCATCATTCCAAAGCAATTGCATACACTAAAGCAGTTATTCGATATATCCATATTGCTAGAAGAGGCGGGTAAAGAAACTGTAGTATTCCGATGTGGTAAAGCCCCATTACAAGGCAACGTACATCAGTAAAACATTAATCTAAATTATTTCACTAGAAACTGCAGATAAAAAGGGATGGCTATTCATCGGAAATCATTTCCATCACAGCGTGCGTTCACATTTAAATGCTGTTCTCGTCATCCAACGTGATGAACTTTGACCCCTTTTCGTAGTTGATACCAAATTCCAACCATTCTCTCGCTGCCTGCTGCCCCCTGAATGGATATTTCAAGTGCAATGTCTACAAATCTTATTTGTTTATAAATTTAAAAAAATTTTTAAGCATACCATCCGGAAGCAGATACAGATTAAACATAATGTAAATATTATAATGTCTGTGGAATTTCTTCACACTACATAGTTGCCATTTTCTCCAATAACCAGTCTCAAAAAGTCATGGCTACACCTTGTCCCCGGACCCCATCCCCTGGAACAGACTATACTGCTTGTGTTTAATAAATTGGATGTTTATTTCATCACAAGAAATGGCAACCGTCTCCTCAGTACAGGCCAGACTCAAGCTCTGAGAGAAGCTGACAAGAAGGGGTTCCAGAGAGACAGACACACAGAACAAGCTGTCCCCAGCCAGGTGACCACAGCTCTCACACAGAAGAATATAGAGGCAACAGAACCTCTGGCGGCAGGTGTGATTAGGCACTGGGCCTTGTGAGTTCAGTTTGAGGCCAGGCTTCTGGGCCAGCTCTCCAACATTAGTAGCGCAGGTTGCAGAGAAGGCAATTTGAACTTTCCGGCTTCCTTTAAACTGCGCCATTAAAAAAAAAAAAAAACCCACCATGAAACAAAAAAGAATGAATGACTGCATAAACAGGACACGGGATAGGCACTACTCTAGCACGACGGTGCCACCCGCAGCCTCCAACGCCGCCTTCAGCTTCTCAGCCTCATCTTTGGACACATTCGCTCTGATCTCCTGGGGTAAGGACTCTACCAGCTTCTTCGCCTGGACGGGGAGAACAAGCAAATAATTAAAAGATCAAACGTTTTTGGTAATAATATTGCCAGATATACTTTTTTCTTTAAAGCAGGCCACTACCAGGACACACACAGGTCCTGGCACACCAGAACAAAGGAAAGCGAAGGTGGGGGGTGGGAGAGGCAACATGAGTGAGTGAGACTTGGTGTCAGAGTTACCTGTACAAGATTTAAGCCCTGGATGCAGTTCTTGACCTCCTTGATCAGTTTGACCTTCTCGGTGGCCTTCAGCTCTGTCAGCTTCACCGTGAAGTGGGTCTTCTCCTTCTTTACTGGGGCCGCCTCCTCGTCTACCACCTGTGTGCATTTATAGAAATACAGGTGGTTGCATTATCAAACACACATCAGGGCACACAAAGGTCAGAATCAAACTGTTTCATCTGAAAGACCAGAAACACGTATCATTTGAAATAATGCAAAAGGAAACAGAACGGTGCCACATCACATAATCAGGATAAAATAATTGCAGATGGATCAAAAACATTGGTTATGGAAGGCTATCCAAAGCCCACAAAGGGAACGTGTCCCACCTGGGCGACGGGTGCCGCTGCTGCCATCGCACCCATAGGCATCATCCCCATGTCCTGGATTTTCAGAGTTTTCTGAGGGATGGAGACATGAGTGACCAAGGGAAGAAGTCAACCACTAGTGCACTGTAAATAAGAGTGTAAAATTCCACCCATCTTTATTTCATGTGATTGTTGTAATCATCACTGCAGTAAGGCTGTAAAAGTGTGTTAGGGGAATATCTGACAACTTTTGGTCCACGACTGTCTAGCAGATTCCCAGATGTATGCTTAGGTTATGATGCCCTTTATGTGCAAGTTATGCATGTTTAATGATATCATGTCATCTCCTTTGCAACATTAATCTTTATACCTTCTCACAGTATTCGTCATTACGGCAAGGTAGCTCAGTTTCTTATTGCATATTAAACCCTAAACTACAGCACTTCTGTACGTCGTTCTGGATAAGAGCGTCTGCTAAATGACTGGAATCTAAAATTGCTCCACCACTCATCCAGGTAACGCATATTGCCTAAATAACTATAACATGGGGAACACTTCCTGCCTTCGCCCAGATGAGCTAAACCCAGACCCTCCTCTACCTTGAGCAGCTCGTTGAGGTCGGACACCTCCAGCAGAGTAAGGCTGGCAATGTCATTCACCAGCTGCTGGATTTTAGGCGAGTACAGCTTGGGCGCCCCATCCAAGGGGGGTGCAGCGAAGGCGTCGGATGGGCTGGCAGAGCTGGTCTTCAACATCCTCAGGCCACAGAGCACCGGCATCCTCATGTCCTGTCTAGGAAGGACAACGTTATTTTTCAGTTTCATAACCGCCACTTTGACACTGTAGCCCTACCAGTTTATTTAGTTCCCTAGTTAGAACCATGCTGCTGGACAATAAAGAGGGAGAATAAACCTTGACCATCCAACACTTAGGTAACTCCACACATCTTTTAAAATGCTTCACCAGTGGAAATGCACTAAAAAGTAAATTTCCCTAAAAGCAAGACACTGCGATTATTGTATCACTTGACCCCCTTTACATGTGGAAAGAGAGAAAAATTCTTAATTCTGATAGACAGAGTAATGTGACAGCAAGCATATCACACAGGGGACTGACAGGATTCCAGCACACAAAAAACCTAAACCAGAACTTGGGTTCCCTGGTAACAGACCTGCACAGATCTTTAGACAGTCCAGCGATCACAGACAGCCACAAAATACACGAAACAGATTCTTGCCAGATCCGTACCAACAGATGACGGTGCCCAAACAGATGTCTGCTAGCTAACACTGATACACAAAACGACCACCAGTAAAATGTGTTTTCCTAAAACAAAGTGTTCCGTTGCTAATTATACCATCCTAGTCAAAAACTCTGAAGGTCGTGAGCAAACTAACGTTTCGTTCTCAACCGTTTTCAGCCAGCCAGCTTTCAATTTAACTGTGCAAAGGTCAGTGTTGCAGAAGCTTCAGCCATTTCCCCAATAAACACCGGGAAAATATTTTCATCACGGGCAAATACTTGCATCACCATGCAGGTGGCTTGCTGGCTCCCAGATGGTTTTTATCACATATGCTAAATTACCTGCCCTTGAATCGTATAATTGCGTAAATGCACAGTAAAGCCGGGACATGTTGTGTCACGCGTTCTCCGCTGATTCTTACCGTTTTGACTTCGTCGCGATCCGCAAAGCGGTCCGGAAGCACAGCCTAGCCCAGAACATTTCGGAAGAGCCTTAGGTAACAAATCCGTCCGCTTCTGTCTCTTTCAAGCGGTCAGCCAGCCACTCACAAAGCACATGGCGTCCTCAACTCTCATTCACTGACCTACCCACAATGCAATACTGTCTTCTTTTAAATCGTTCCTAACACAACTTTATTTACAACCACCTTCCAGGGGCAAAAACTGTAAATTAAAGGGACAGTAGCGGAAAAGTAACATTATGTTGCAATGTTAATTTCTTCGCGATGCAGTGTACCAGAATATTGTCAATATTTTTTTCGGTATAAATCCCTATAGTCGTATATTTACAAAACTCGTTTGCTTTTTCACATATTTTGAATGCTTTCATTAGATGTGTTCATATTTAAGTTGGTCTACCCACCCATTAAATACAGATATTAGATTGGCAAGGGACATAATTATTATCATTATGTTAAAAAATATTTCGTTTTTTTTTCGTTTTTTAACTGCTCATCTAGGATTTAGTTTTCAGGGTTCGAAAACCAGAAAACATCACGCATCAGCGTCCCAAAATATCACCATGAAACGCATATTTGCATCATAGGCTCCTGTCTGGTTCTTAGTGCTTGTGCTAAATCCTCTGCTCTTGAATCCTCTTATTTCTCAAATACCCACTAAACGTCGGGATAGTTCTGCAGACGTGACCATCTAGCCAGAACACGTAACCCTCCCTATCTCATGTCGTTTTAGAGCGTGGTTACTTGTACATTCTTTATGCAACTGTTCAGGACGACATGCACCGAAAGGGGGTGTATTCTCCAAACTGGTTATCCTCTTAGACAACTAATCCCCGGTACCATATGCCGACCAAATACTTACAGTCAACACAACTGCATTAGGACACTATTTGCACAGACTTAATTGTGTGCGTGTATCACTCCACAACCCAGCCACTTCCTGCTGGTATAACGAAAAGGCAATTTAAAGTAGAGTACTTAGAATAACGTCTGTATAAGTTAAATGTAAAGTTTACCACCCTGGGTGAATTGGGTCAAATTCGCTAGTGTCTGCCATTCTCCGTAAAGAAGATGCTGCTCTCTCCTGTGGCCGATCGGAACCAGGATGGCTTGCTGTCGGTTTTGTGGGAGCTGTTGGAGGAACAGTCCCACCGAGAACTGTTTGCTTTAGAGTTGGGCTCTGGCACGGGGCAGCATGTGGTACACTTCGCACAGGATCTGCCTTTTGTCACCTGGCAACCATCTGACATCAAAGAGGATTCCAGAAAGAGGTACTTCTATTGCTATCCTGAGCTCTGGGTTTTTCTCTCTCGCTCTCTTTTAAAAAAGGAATACCAGTTTAGGGGCCAAATCAGATGTAATTTTATAATTAACCGGTGACAATTATTGTCAGTGTACACACACTAAAAAGCTGCTGTATTGGGCCTCCGGAGTGACTATGTTATTTGCCGATTGCATTTGGTTGCAGGGGTGCACAATAATGGTAGATTGACTTCTGGGTTGGGGTAGTTGTAAATCAGTTGGGATTTCATGTCATGTTAACCAGTGTCTCCTGTCGGCTTACCTGGCGCCTGCAATCAGTGCTAGACCTACGGACTATGTAGCCTACTGAGTGTAAAAGAGAAGGTTGGCTCAAAGGCAATTGGATTGGAGGAGTCTAAGGTACATTCTTACCCTTGCCTGGGGCCGTTCTGTATTGCATAATATTAAACCATAGTTAATTTTGGGTACTTTACACTACTCTCCACAGTATCAGCTCATACATTGCCGCGACCAAGTCAAAAACCGTGCTGCAGCCAGTACACCTGGACGTCAGTGAACCTTGGGAGAAATGGGCCGGACTTCCAAGAAGTTCCTGTGACATTATCTTGTCCATCAACATGCTTCATTACTGTTCCTTCAGCACCATCGAGGTACATGTCTTGAAAAGTTACTGTGCTGACATTGCAATTTTTATGCCAGGAAGCACCTTAGCTTTGATTTGCAAGTCAAAAAATGTTTTGAATGAATATATTGCTGGAACCCTAAAGCCCCGTTCAGACTCTGTTGTCATTTAGTGATGAGGCAAAGTCTTTACATTTGGGACCAGAGACTAGTGTTCAAATCTCACTATGGCTAAAAGTACACCTAGGATGTTGCAGTAGTTTCGCAGTAACCATAATATCTTACAAAAATATATAAGTATTACGGTCTGTCTGATGAGGTGGTGGACTTTTTTTTATATTTGTCCGTACACAGGGAGTTTTTAAAGGTTCTGGACAGATTCTAAAGCAAAGTGGCTTCCTGATGACATATGGGGTAAGTCTGCTTACCACATATCAGCCAAGGTGTGGTAGGATAAACTCATAGTGAGACTGGATTTTAATGAGATAGACATCTGTAAAAAAGGTCTAGTACTTTTTCTTACCTTCATTGATATTAGAAATGCGATTGTGTTTTCCAAAAAATCTCTCCTTTAATCTCAGATTTTCAGGAAGCTTCAGGTTTATAATTAGGTCAATGACTTTCAGTACTAAATCATGGATGTGTTTGCTTGTGACCTTGGCCTCACTCTCTCTCTCTCACAGCCCTACGCAATCAATGGCATAATCACTCCTGGCAGCAATGAGGAACTGGACCAAACCCTACGAGAAAAGTAAGCATTGCACACAGCCATATAGTCACATGGTTGGTGCACAAAAAGTTATGTTTTCTATAGATCATTCCTACTGAATGTGGTGTGCTGAATGAATGAACATAGAATTTCATAAAGTTTCAGATTTACAAGAGCCTGACCCAGATATATAATCAAACAAATATGAGGACAAAGACAAAGACAATAACAACTCATATAAAGTAAAAATCACAGATGTAAAGCATTTAACGCAGCAAAGTCCCGGCGGTAAAGTGCTATAGAAATGAATGGCAATGGAGTATTCCAGATAAAGATGGTACAGAACACAGCGCTGTATGTTTCATGTACCTGCAGGAATCCAGAATGGGGTCTCCCAGATATCGACGTGCTGAGACAGCTGGCGTTCGTGAATGGAATGCGCTTGGAGAGGATAGTGAGTGTCATCACAAGCAACACGCAACATTTATGTCAAATTTAATTAATGTCTAATTTCAGACAGCTCCTCATTCAGACGAACCAGATAAATGATTGAATAATAGAGCATGCAGAGGGAATATGATACTCCATTATCACACAAACCTCGCATCACTTACACCTCAAGTCCCAAGCAGAGGTTTACATAGCCGACCTCTCAGCAGTATATGACACACGGAACTTAACACTGCTCAGAAAGTCATGAGTCTAAAGCTGTCTGCAGTGGTTGTCTGAGTAAATTTTTTTTCCCCAATACATTTTAGATTGAGATGCCAGAGAGCAACAAATGCCTCATCTTTAGGAAAATCTGACAAATGAAGTTCCTGGGCTGAAGCTCTGAAGGATGTGGTTTACCAAGGCGTGTTGCCAAGGCGTTGGACAGGTGCCTGAATCATCAATTGAAAATACTTGTGACCTACCAAGATCAATTTGTTGATAGCAAAACATGTTACCACTGTCCCACTAAACTTATTGTGTTCATAATGTATTTACTATGGGGTGTGTCTCAACAATCCAGTACATACGGTATAATTAGTATAATTTTGCTAGTCCTGTGTCAATCAAAAGGGTGTACTGTATTTAGCCTCTGAAAGTTTGTAATATTATCCCTTGGGCTAAATCATCCATATTTCAAAAGTGATGATGACTTTTAAACAATATATCACTTCACACCTTGCCAAAAAAAATAAACATTTTAACCAGACAACAAGCAGTTGAAACTTTTTTTGTTCTTGAATGAAATGTAAATGTAATTCATTACATTCTTTTCCCCTTTCCGATGAGTGCAGACGTATAAAGAGCAAAGAAAAAAAAATAGAGTTCTGTATAGTATAAAAGGTTTGCTTTCAATATCTACAGAATGTATCAGCTTTGGTTAAAGTAAAATAAAACTGCTTTCAAGGTCAACACAATGAGAATATTTATTGAGTATGATCTTCAGATGCTTCAGCCCCAGATCAACTCAGATTAATATGACGAAATAAAAGAAAAAGAAAATCCAACAGGTTACAGATGTCATCGGGATTATTTTACAGTACATCCAAAATGACTGGTCCATTCTCATGAATAACAGTTCTGCTCAGTTACATTTGTTTAAAAAGGTATGAATTGGTCTCTTAATTTGGTTAAAGATGGATGATGAATAAATGGATGTCTATCATATACACTTCTACTTCTCCTGACAGGAGCTTTTTAGTAAAGGCTAAGATTGAAAACAAAGCATACCAGTTTTTTGTTTTGTTTATTAGTACAACTAAATTCACTCAGTAAGCACCCTGTTCTTCTTGAAATGATATATAAGCCTCCTAACCTTTGAGACAGTATAATGGAGATAAACAGCAAAATCATTAGCTCTTATGTATACTTCCAATAATCGGCAGAACAGTTGGTTATATTACATACCATTTGGCCTCAGTGAAGGCGCTTGCCCATGCACAGACTGAGCAGAATTTAGCAGGTTCAAATCCAGTTAACGCCATTTTGATTGGCAAGCTGGCAGTGTTGTTCAACAGGGGAAAAAAACAGTGTGTGAAAATTGAGACCAAATCATACTACTTCCTCACTCTCTCCTTGTGTGGCGGCAGGATTTGTAGCAATAATCCGATATACATTAGCACAATTGCTGATTACAAATTGGAGAGAAAATACCAAATTTAAAAAAAGGTAACACACAAAAAAGTTTAAATGAAGGGACCAGGGGAAGCAGGCATTACAGTCAATAATTGAACAATAACTGTGTGATGTTACTTCCTGTCATATACTGAGTAGGAGCTTTTGAATAACTTCACAGGGATGAAACTGCTTTTACTTACTACATGCAACCATAAAGGACAGGCGTATGTTAAAACCACTTTGAAAAACTCAAAGTATAATTTGCAATTAACATACAACTGGCTTCTGAAACTAGGAAACAAGATGGTCATATCTCATTCTTTCTATTTTAACAATAAGTTTATATTTGTGTTTTGTCTGGTAACATAAAATATACAAACACCGACAGAAGGAGAGAGGCCCACACACAGGCCTGTGAAAGAGAGGATTTATCAGGGTTTAGTGTGATCAACAGGCCGGCAATGAGGGGGTAGCAGCAGGTGGTCAGTCGAAAGAGATGAGCTGAGCCTCGCTACTGCCAGGCGGTGCCTGGGGCTGTTGCTGCTGCCCACCAGGGGGCGCCACCTGCATTAGATGAAAAGTTGGTTGAATGGGAAACATGAATAACAACAACAAAACAAAACAAAAAAGAGAGAGAACTGGTTAAACTCACTTGCTGGTACATGGGCTGTTGTCCAGGAAGGTAGGGCTGTTGGGGTGCCATGTGGGGGTCCTGTCAAGGGAGTGAGGACATCATTTTGAGGCCGTGGGGGCAAAAAAACAATCACACCAGATTATCAAATCACCACTTCCAAAGTCTGGTTCTGTCAATCTACACTGTACCAGCTGAAAACTCTCATTGCAAGTCCCCAAGACATCACAGTTTGAATGAGCCTATAAGTAGTTTAGTATTTGGTTTTCTTTTCCTTAGCAAAGCACAGAGTTTTGTAAGTACGACAGTAAGAGCCAGGCCCGTAAAAAACACAGAAAACACTGACCTGCATGCCATACAGCTGGTAGCCCATTGCTACACCCTGGGTCCCCAGGTAGCCCATTCCATTGGTAGGGGGCGGCTGTGACATCGGAGGGTTGCTCTGAGCCTGGGACATCACGTTCTACAGAGGGAGAAAGAGGGAATAGGAGAAAGAGAGGGAGAGAGACAAGGCCATCAAATGTTACTAAGTCTGTCAGGATGGATCAAACAAACAATTGGTTCTGGATGGTTGAGGTAACCTAACTAACCCTGCCTCCTTCCCATTTACCTGATAGCCCTGTGAGGACGTTGTCTGGTAGTTGGAGTAGGCAGGACTTGTAGTGGGCGGTGCCTGGGCAGAAGGAACAGGAGGGCCGGTGGAGCCAGGAGGCGGGTACATGTAGGCACCCACCAGGCTGGGGTCTGGAGCAGGGATGTAGAGCAACAGGTCTGGCAGCTTTCCAAAGCCCTCTACTCTCTAAATGGGACTTATTTCACACAGATTGTCATACGTACCTTACAGTTTAACCAAAGCGACTCTTTTCCCATTTGCAGCAGTTTTTGTACTGCGTAAAAAGGTGCCCCTCCTGAGATTTTAACCTGAATCGTACTGGTTAAAAATCTGACAAACACAATGTCCTGGGCAAAGAGAAGAGCGAACACTGCCTACCTGTGGCCTGGTAAGGGGCGCTGCCACCGGCGGAACCTGGCTGGTTCATGTACACTGCATGCATGGGTGACCCCTCCACTGACCCAGAGGGACTGAAGGTGCAGGGGTAACTGGGGGGGCCAGAGGTCTGGTACGCCACCCCACCAGCCACGCCAGGGGGTAGAGACTGCATCTACCAGTGGAGGAAGGGGGCAAGTTGACAGGACAAGATCATTTCTACAATGCTATGGCTTTGTATTAGAGATTAATTCACTGTAAGGAACCTATACACTAAACTGTTCTGTAGGGTTTATTAAAATGAACTAATAAACATAGTTCTAGCATCACATGACTGAAGTTATGTCTGCCAGTTCAATAATATCACCGTATCATGCATGTTTCAGTCTATGGTTTAGGAACGACGCAGGAAAATCCTCGTCTTCTGACCGTGAGCCATGCCACTTGCACTGAATGTTGCGGGGCCCATTAGAGATTAGTTGGTTTGTTTTAGAAGAGGCAGTGCGCACCTGAGTGTAGGGCATGGAGAAGGCTGGCATCTGCGCCCGCATCTGGATGGTGTGTTTCTGCTGCTCCAGTCGCATCTGCCTCTCCTTCTCTTGCTCCTGCAACCGCTGGATGGCCAGCTGCCTCTGCATCTCCAGGTACTCCTGCAGGAAAGCAGCAGCCAATGAAAATCACACAACAGCACAATCATCAACCTTCTCCAAAACACAGCTACAACTCCAGGTACTACTCTAAACACAGTGACCGATGAAACTCAGGAGCAGTAAAAGCCTTCCACGTGAACCGCAGTGTTTGAACCACCTGGCAACCTCCCTCACCTGTTTCTTCTGCCTCATTATCCCGAGTTTCTGGACCAGCTGGATCTGTCTCTGTCGCTCAGCCTCCTCAGCGGCCTGACGAAGCTTCTCACGATGTTCGTCACGCAGGGCGTTCAGGGCAGCCCGGGCGTCTCGGACCTGGGCCAGCTTGTCCTGCAATCCCTCGTAGTATACTGCGTACACAGATAATTCTTACTATGTGCACACAAGCACACGCATACACCATAGAGAGGGAGGTGAGCACACTCACATCTCTTCTCGTCCATCTGGTTGAGCAGCTCAAGGAGCTGGGGGTGCATGTTGTTGATGGACTGGAAGAGGGAGAGCACGGCGCTGTCGTTGGTGATGCTGCGACCGCGCATGTGATTACTCTTCATGCGATTTAGGAAGGTTGTGACCGCGTTCTGCAGTGCCTTCAGGAACTGCTCGTGGTTCTCATCTGACTCGCCATTCTGGTACTGCTGCTGGGGACAGAGAGGAAGCAACACTCAGCTGGCGTTGACCAATCAGGTAGAGGACTTTCAAGCAATGCAGACACTCCACGGAGACGACAATGAATCGCACAGACACTCAAGAAGACCAGGTCGTGTACCTCCATAATGCTGACCGGCTGTGCTGGGGCATGGCTTTCCATAGGCTGGCTAATCTGACTGACTGGCATGGGCTCAGCCAATGAGACAGGGGCAGGGGCAGATGGGGTGGGACTCTTTCCTCCTTCTTCTAGCTTCTTCTCCCAGTATGCCCTGTTCAGGTATCGTGCCAGCTGGACGGAGACAACATCCTCTTTCAACACTTCAAGAGTACAGGGTCAAACACACAAAACAGAAAGTAACACAGGCTAACCTCAGGGTCCCCATCTTCAGCCGGGGGCGCAGAGGAGTTCTGTAAGGATTGGAGAATGTATGAGAGGAAACCTAAACCCTACAAGCTACGTGAATAGGCAGTGGGGGAGGGTTGTTACTCTTACCACAGGAGAGGAGTAGAGGGTGCTCACAGGGGAAGCAGAGGAGGTGACAGGTGTAGGTTCCGCTTTGGGATACGCAGAGTATGATGTCTTCAGTCTCTGAAAACACATCGATCAAGTAGGTTTGGACAGGTGAGGGAGTGTGTCTCAGTGTGAATGAGAGTGCGTGTGTGTGTGTGTGAGAGACTTTCCTCTGCATCGCTTTTTGATGAGTGTTTTTGTCTCACCATCTTTTCCTTCTCCTCTGCCTCACTCTGTGATAAGGCGATGGCTAGTTGTAGCTCCTCCTCTTCCTGCAGTGCTGCCTCGTCCTTCTTGGGGGGAATCTGGGGGGGCAGAGGGCCGTTAGCTAGGGGGAACACAAACTCTTTATCAAATTTGAAACGCCCAATCACCTAATTGTGGGATTCAGATAAATTGGAACATCTAATTTGGTCAGTAAAGTGTTTATTATAGATATAGGAGAAGGTATTATAGATATGGGAGACGGGCTAAAACAATGCTGCACTCATTATGGGGACAGGGGTTGTGGCAGGAGAATCTATAGTTTTGAATCCATGATTACACCCCCCAGACTGCATCCCCCACAACGTAACTGGTCCCGCACTGCATCACCCACAATGTAACTGGCTTCTGATTTGGAAAAGAAATACATAGCTTGTGTCCGAAGCAGAGCTACTTACTGTTTCCCCAACCACTACCTGAGACTGCTGAGACAGGGGGCTGGTCAGGTACTCAGGGGGCAATTCGGTCTGGCTGCCGGCAGCTGCTGCTTTGCCTTCTCCTTTCCTGTGGGGTGGGGTGGGGAACCAGCTCGTTTTAAAACATAATACGCTAATTCACAGAACAGTGGGTTTAGACTGCGATGGGTTTAGCTTGTGACATGATGGAGACAAGCAACGATTACTCACTTGTTGAGAAGTTCGAAGCAGGGTTCACACACGCGGACCTCTTTCTCAATACCAAACTTGGGGATGGTGGAACTCTTGGAGGAGCATTTTCCACAAAATATCTGACCACAAGCCCTGCAGTGGTGCTGCAAATGGGAGACATGTTTGTCACAAACACACACAAACATGCATGCACTCACACACTATCAGAAACAGAGGCCTACCTTTCGAGTCACAACCCCAAACTGAACTCTGCAGCGATGACACTCCTCTGCATCCACCCATTCAGGGGCCTGGACAAGAGATTGAGGTGACAATGGAAAATGGACAAGATTTCCAGTTTGTTCGGTATGCAACACAAGTAACACAGAGTAATGCTGATTAACTTAGTAATATAAACACAGTTATGCAGAGTATAAGTCAAGTTGTGATAGGCTCACTCTCTCTGCTGCGAACATGGCATCACTCTCCTTGAACTCCGGGAAGACATGGCCTGTAGAAGAGGACGGCAAAACCCAGATCAAACAGAACTGTCGAGCACCGGCTGTTGGGGACGCAGTAGACAGCAGAAGCGTGAAGATAAAGACAGAGATAACCTCTAGGGCTCCACTCACCCTCCACCTTCATGATCTGGTAGGTGTCCTGGACCACCTTGTACTTGGGCTCATTGCGGAAGGCATGGGCCCAGGCCTGGATCAGGTAAAGGATCTTGTTCCTGACATTGGCCTCCGTCTGTTTCTGGGGGAGGGGAGAAACCACTCACTGAGCAAAGCACAGCACATAGGCTCACTGGGCACAGTGTAACATGCAGGCACACTGGGGACAACGTGAGTGGATCACCATATCCCAACCATCAATCTCGGTAAGACAAGACGATCTCGATTTCTCTGCGCAGAACTTAAATCATTAGGCCAAGGGGTTAATCACAAAACCAGCGGGACAATGAGGAATCCAGGCTGTGAAGAACCTGCATGAATGTGACTGTTTATATTCATCTCACATTAGAGAACATCCAGACATTGTCAGCGATACAATATTGGTATGAAAATTAATATTCCAGGTACAGGGCATTTACAGTGAGAAATTTATCCGAACACTGAAACAAAAGGTTTTCCTGGCCTATCCTGCCAAGCAGCACTGCTCCTGTTATACGTGACAAGTACTACTAGACACGCAACCTGCAGTGCATGATTAGCTGAGGAGTGTTTTTTTTTTTTTAAACTTAAATTCAGAGGGGTAGAGCGGTATTAGAGAAGAACAGAGATGGAGGAACTGGAAGGTTGAAAGAGGACTGAACAGGCGAACATCACCTTGAGCAGCTCCTTCAGCTCCTCCATGGTCTGCTTGCAGGCCACCTCGTCATGAACCGTCTGACCGCAGTTCTTCACCACCGACTCCAGGACCTGTGAGACAACACCACAAGATTACGAACCGGCCCTTCACATGTAAGAAACTGACAGGTCACGAACCAGCACGTCACCTGTAGGATAACCGGCAGAATGAAGCATACACAAGGCTAAATTAAGACATCACTTCAGAATGAACTGAATCTGCATTAGACAACGCCTCCATTTGTATGCATGTGCTCAGACTACATTATGACTGAATCTGAGGCTGAATGGATGCTAGTCCTGAACAGAGCATCTGTGTCTTGACTGGATCTTAATTCTTTCCACACCACACTCACCTCCAGTGCATACAGGGCCACATGGGGGTTCTTGTCGTTCAGCTTCTTCTTGATGGCACCCACAGCGTACTTTGCCCTGCGTGAAGGGGGGGTTGGGGGAAAGACAATGAAGACAGGAGTATGGTCACAGCGGACAACACCAGGGTTTACCTCCATGGCGAACACAGGGAGCAAAACAGTCCTCAGTATGGTCAGGTGTACATGAGATCCAGCCTGGAACTTACTGGGCATCTCCCTGGCGAATGAGGTCGCAGATCTGGAGGATGGACTCCCAGTCTGTCTCCAGCAACAGCTGACTGGTGGCTTTATCTATGGGAGAGAGGAGACATTCCACTGTTGAGTTGTTATAATCTCACACACACACACACAGCAAAGAAGGCTCTGTACAAATAAACACAAGAATCATTTGTATTTTGTCCCACTGCATTTAATTAACTTTACCTGAAGGTTATTAATTTTCTTTCCTATGAAACATATGTGAAACTTTCTTAGATTGTGGCATGGGGAGTATACAATCAGGCTTCATGAGAGGGAAAAATAAATCCATAATAAAAAGACTATACTTTAAAGAAAGAAAATCATTTGTGCATAATAAAATAGTTTAAATAAGTAATCACAGATAAATATAATTAAAAAATAAGTACATCACAAACTTGCTCTTGACAGGGAAAAATACTGTCAATCAGTACAATGAAAATTCAGATTTAACTGCCAGAAATTGGAAGGCGATCATCGAACATAAAACGTAGGCACTATGGCAAATTGAGGCCCAAACGTAATCAGAGGAATGGTTTATACCACTCCTACGTTGAAAAACTATTGACTTACAACTAGATAGCTAAACACGCAATAACTTGGCAACTAGTTAATACGGATGTAAAAACTTAATCGCTTCAGTGGCTATCATTTATTTCCAATTATTAGTGAATTGATATTCAAGATCTAAATGTATTACAACATTTAGTGACATCGACTGCGACAAACGTATACTTTCAGTTAACACACTAGCGAAGTAAACGAATACGACAAATTTGCTTTAACTTAACTAACGTAGATGCCAGTAACGCTAAAATCTTTGGCTCTAGCAACGGCTTTTTGTCCATTGTAACGTTTAAGTTATTTAAAACTTACAGAGATCTGTCGGTACATTAATAATTATTAAAGACCTCCACATACAATGGCATGTCCAATTTACTATAAATGACACTCCATTGTTAAAATACAGCTGTTGGCTGATATTTACGACAGCGCATGACAAATAAAATGAAATTTTAAAATCCAAGAAAACAAATTCAGACAGACACAAAAGGCCGATTTTCAGTCTGGATTTGGCAAATGGATAACGAGAAAATTTATTTCACGCCTCGACCAAATTCAGAAGTTGTAACGCAAGCAAAAACGTCAGCTTCTTAGACAAAGGTCTGGTTCCAGCTAAAACAACACGCAGCTAAAAACTGAATAAGATACCCACATTAGCAAATCTTTAAACGCCCCAAACACCTACCAAGTAGCCTCTCAAATGCACCTCCTCCCTTTCCCATAGCTGACAATAAATGCCAATAGCGAGTAGAGTAGATATAATACTTGTGCGAGTTAACCTTCTCCAAATTGCCTTAATTTAGCTACCTACGTTTCGTTCCCTGTAGTTTACTTCCTGGTTCCTGAACAATATAGTCCACAGCATCGAAAACAGGGACGTCGTTATATGGTTCCGCCATCTAACGGCGAAGTATGTTTCAAACATCTAAATTTAAAGCGAGCTATTGATTGCAAGATACTTCGAAGTGTAAGTGAACTTTTTGTGTCAGTCATGTTTTAATTACTTCAATATTGTTTGGTTAAACTAATAAAACAGCTATAATTTGTTTCTCACCTCTTAGAGATATAATTTACTACAGTTGGAATAACTGCATAAGTACAATCAATGCATAAGTACAATCAGTAACTGTATAAGTGGTTTATTGGATACAGAACCCCCTCCTGAACAGACTAAATTCTTCCAGGCATAGATTCTACAAGCTGTTGGAAATCCTGGAAATGTTTGTACATGCTGACATGATGGGTTCACGCAATTTGTGCAAATTAAGCTGCAAACGGCACATTCCGACTCATTCTAAAGATGTTCTACTGGGTTGAGGTCTGGGAGCTTTGCAGGTCACTGAAGTAAATTGAACTCACTGTAATGTTCCTGGAACTATATTTATGTGACAAAGGGTAGACTGTAGTTGTGAATATACGCTGTGTGGTTCAAATGTTGCTCAAGTGGTATCAAGGGACTTAATGTATGCCAGAAAACATTCTCCAAACCAATACACCACTGCCAACAGCCTGTACTGTTGACACCAGACAGGATGTTTTTCCACTCCTCAATTGTCCAGTGTTGGTGATCGCCTGCCCACTGGAGCTGCTTCTTCTTGTTTCCAGATGATAGTGGAACCTGGAGTGGTCATCATCTGTGTTTAGAGATGTCGCTCTGCACACCACTGTTGTATTTTTCAGTTTGTGGCGTGCCTAGACACTGTCGTGCATGAAATGCCCAGGAGGACTGCCAGTTTCTGAGATACTGGAACCAGCGTGCCAGGCACTGACAATCATGGCCTGCTCAAAGTGGCTTAGGTCACTCATTTTGCCCATTCTAATGTTCAAATGAACGGTAACTGAATGCCTCAATGTCTGTCTGCTTTTTTTATATAGCAAGCCACAGTGATAAAACTCACTGTCTGTAGGATGATCCATTTTCGGGAACGTAGAGATGTACCTATTATACTGGCCACTGAGTGTATCTTTCCAGGAAATCTGCCTCAGTGCTATTCACCAAAGCCAGATAATTTTACTAATCATAATTGAATAATTGCAGTAATGTATGTCTTGATTTTTATGAACAGAATATTGTTCATATTGAGGATCTCTCCCCTTCCTGCCATGATGTCATTTAGTGGGGTGAATTCATTCATGCTGTGTACAGTCCCCATCTGTTTGTCAAACGGTGATTGACAGGCTTGACCGCGGTAGCAACGGTGGAGTGTCATATGGCCATACATGACCTGGAATTTGGAAAAACAAGACGCCTGAAAAACCAAAACCAAAAAGATGCAGACAAACAAAAACACAAATAGAAAATAAAAACAACCCCACTAGGAGTTATCTGATTCATTGTAAACTTATATTTCTTTATTCCACAGTGAGACAGATTCAGGGAAGATTGACTACAGTTCTTCCCACAGGCTTACAGAATATGATGCAAAATCAAATGAACATTATACTCAAAAAGGCTCTGAACAATTTAATCAGTGCTTGTCACAGTTTATCTCACATTGTACAGGCTATCACAAGTTATGTTAAAGAGCAAATTAATTACAGAATGTAATGACTGTTTGTTGGAATTAAAAGCTGGAAAAGACCTAAATTGATTCCAACGCTGTTGTAAAAAGCAGTCTCAAAAACAAAGAGTGTTACGTGCTGTAAGACTAAAGAGACTCATTGTTTTCTATAGAGACAAAAACATACTGTTGTTGCTATAAGATGAGCTCAGAGGTGGAATAACAATCAATTACTACAACACTACTAAGAGAACAATCTGAAATTCATCAACAGCAAAAGAACAACAAGAATGTATTTAGAGAAAGACTTGTGACAAAGAGAAACTTCCTAGTTTTTTGTAGTTGGGGGTGAAGCAGGAACTCAGACGTACCCCTTAACCTGTGCTGCTCCCCCGGATGCCACTCGGGGGCTGCTCTGCCCACTGTTACTGAAGGAGGGAGAGCTGGAAACGCTCGGGGGGCTAGAGCCTGCGTTGAGGAGAGCCCCGCCCACCACCAGGAGGCCCCCAGCACCCCAGCCGAGATAAAGGGCAGGGCCAAGCTCACGTTTATGCGGGGCAGCAATGTGAAGATCATAGAAGTCCCGGACCACAGCGTAGGCGGTCCAGCAGATGGGGACAAGGTAGACAATCCCTGCCAGGATGAAGAAGAGGCCTGATGCCCGGGCGATGCGTGCCTTCAGCCGTGCACGTCCCAGGAACTTGGTGCATTTAATGCCAAGGACTCCCAGGGCAAGCGCCAGCCCGCACAGCAGCACAGAGAGCAGAGTGAGGCCCCGGGCGATCTGCATGTCTCCAGGCAACGCCAGCATGCTGTCGTACACCTTGCACTGAATCTCACCCGTCCTCTGCACGATGCAGGTCATCCACAGGCCCTCCCAAATGATCTGTGCCGTCACAATGTTGTTTCCGATGAAGGCAGTGACCCTCCACAGCGGTAAAGCGCACACCATGACACCTCCCACCCAGCCCAGCAGGCACATGATCAGGCCAAAGACCTGCATGCCTGTGGATGCCATGGCAATGGAATCTTCCTGGCTAACCTAGGTACCTGCTTCTAAAACCCCTCCTGGGTATACACACGTCACAGGTTGCTCCAAGCTACTCAGTTCTTTTTCCTCTCTCTGGGCAGGAGTACACTTGGTGGAGAATGTACACAACGCAGACACAGAGACTGTTCTGAATGAGACTCCTCTCGTCTTTAAATTCGGATCACTGCTGATGGTGGTAAAGTCATCTCAACTGGAAAAAAAAAATGCAAAGTGTTTATTAACCAAAGAATCTAAATTTGGCATAACAAAAAGACCATTGAAATCCAAATACTATGATGCAGAAAAGTTTAATAGTTAAGCTAACAAAACTGAGTTAGGGTTAAAAGTGACTTAAAGTGATTAAAGATTAGTGTCATCACCAGGCAGTTTATCATTTTAAAGTGTGTATATATATATATATATATATATATATATATATATATATATATATGTACATACACACACACACTATATGCTTTGAACCAGCAGACTGGTTGTTACCTGACTAACAATAATATAAATCACCAAAGCAGAGCGACACATTTTGAGCAGTGTGATAAAAAAACACAGTTAATCTGGAACAGTAGAGAAACCACTAAACAAAGATCTGGAGGTGTGTTCCCAATAAGTGACTAACCCAATCCTTTCTCTAAGTATAACAACGTCACATATAGGTCATTTTGTTAAAGTATAGCTATCCTCTGACCAACCCTATATATTTTCTTTCTTTTAATTTTCTTTTAGTCAGTTTTTTGTTAGAAATTTCTTGGCCAGTGTGTTAATTTGTTTTGCATTGTATGATGTGTCAGTGTGAGTAATAATATTGTTACTTTTATGTTTTCCCTGATTTTGTTACCTTCTGTATGGTCGTATGAATTCCTCCGGCGGCTCCTGCTGTCTGTCTACTGACCACAGAGTGTATCGCGCTGTTTCCTGCGGTTCGCTGTGATTTAGATCTTGCAGAGTCGTGCTGAAGACAGAGAATTCAGGCACTGTCCACAGGTGTATCTTCTGACACAAGTGAGGAAAGGAAAGCTCTCGTCTCGTGATGTTGGTACGCTGCTTGTGAGGACACTGTGGTCACACTGGTTGTGTGTATGTCAGAACATGTCCATGCCCATGTCATTGTGTGTGTGTGTGTGTGTGTGTGTGTGTCTGTGTGTGTGTGTCTACCGGTGCCTGGCTTTCCCTCACAATACCATATTGTTCTCTTCCTCATCGTTGCCCCTCCCCTCCTCACCCGGTCTCTTTCTCTTATTATTGTTTTAATTTCTACATACTGGACATTGTCTGTATTTCTGTCTCTCTGTTTCCCTCCCAGTCGTAGTGGTCGCCAATGTATTTAATTATTTATTTAAAAGGATGTGACGTGGCACTCGGGTTCTTTGTTGTGCTCACTGTCTTTATCTTTCAATGAACCTCATCTCTGTATATCATAATGTCCCACATTCACTGGCGTATGAGCTCTTATTATCACTAGGTTATAACACAGGAAGTATGTCGCAATACTAAGTTTGCTTCTAAAGAGTCGACCAATGAACAACACCCCATCCCCCCCGGAATGGTCTTTTAAGCTGAGCCAAGACAATTATGTTCCTTCACGTATATGCAGAAGATACTGAAGAATTAGGAGCACCAATTTTTGAGAACAGTTATGAGACAATTTATGGAATGGATGAACGGACAGATGGAAACCAGACGGAAACCTGGAATCTGATAATTAATTTGAAGCAGTACAAATTAGATTTCGAATGAGTATAAATATGCATCACAACCAAAGAAGAAAAGGTACTCTCAAAAATGAAGTAGAGTTATGGTAAACATTATTGGCACCGCATCATTTTAAGTACATCATGTAGAATATCTCCTGAAAAAAAGTGTGTAGTGAAACAGCTTTGGTCTATATACGCTCACGTGTTTGATACAGAGCAGCACAAGATAAAACAATAACAATTACAAAGATAAATTAAAAAAAAGTATAAAAACGGAAACATTGCCATGACATGATTACTGGCAACCTTTTGAGGAATACAAATCAGTTTGAAAAAAAGAACTAGAATAGACTAACCTGTGGTAAATTTTCAGTGCTCATATGAGCACTTAACCAAAGAATGATGGCTTTCATGCTTAAAAAGGCCACTTCTATTCCCTGTTCCCTTTTCATAATGGTGAAGACAAGAGAGCTGTCTGAGAGCATCAAAAATGCTATTATCATCTAACACAAGAATTCTAAAGGGTACAAGGCCATCTCCAAAGACCTTGGCATCCCTGTTTCAACAGTTCACAATGTTATTAAGAAGTTTGCTACTCAGGGAACTGTCAAGAACCTCCCGGGATGTGGTGGAAAGAGAAAAATCTATGAGAGAAGTCTTCGAAGGCTGACCAGGAGCAATCTGGATTGATGGTTTCAACTGATCTCAATCCGATTTAAAATCTTTGGAAGGGGCTGAAATCTGCCATTTGGAAAAAGGAATCATGCAAACAATATAGAGCATGAACAAATTGCAATGGAAGAGTGGGAGAAACTACCAGTAGACAGGTGCAAGAAGCCAATAGAAGGCTGTAATTGTTGCCAAAGGTTGTGCAACCAAATATCAGGGAAGGGTCATATTTTATGTATCTTTGAAATCGCTACATGTAAGTTGAAAAGACATCTTGTTTTGTTGAATAACTTTGTGCATCCTACTAAAATATTCTGATGATACGAAGTTGTTACATTTCCATTTATTTCTGAAGATATTGTACATGATATACAAAAAATTAAAGGGTACCAATAATGTAGACCAGGACTGTACACAGACGACACCATTCTGTCTGACAATGTACAGTTTGTTTTTACATTATCCACTTTGGCAAAATAAACAAAAGCACAACAGTCATCGCTAGGAAATCTAGATTTAGATTTGTGCGATAAAACTGCTTTGGGTATAGAAATGTCTATAGAGGTCAACTGCCCATGGAAATTTAACATGAGCAACGTAGACATATCCGGAGTACTCAAAAATAGGACAAAAGAATCAGAATAGCTCAGAAATGCTACGAGTGAACATGCAAGGCTTCACGGAACCAGGGGAAACAATGGAGTGAGGAGGAGCACTGCCAATAAGGCAATTTCTGACTCGAACAAAACGTGACAGTTTTTTGCACTTGATTTTCGCCATGCTAGCACTGTAGGTAACTCACTGGACAAAACTGTCTAAACTATATACTGTATAGTTAAATTTAGATCCTGCCTAGGATTTCTTATTCATCTCATTCAGTTTGCCAGCTGCTGGCGGTGGAGTCAGAGATGAGCAGCAAGCACAAGGAGAACCAGACCCTGCACAGCAGCCTGATGGTGTCCAAGGACCAGATGGAACAGAAAGTGATGCAGCTGCTGGTGTCCCAACGTAGCCTAGGCAGGACCTTCTGAATGAAAACGAGGCGCTAAAATTCCAGATTGAAAACCTACAAACGCAGATCAACGCTCAGACGAACACTACGTCCCACCTCGAGGAGCTACAGAAGCTACTGGTTGACAAGGAGGT
>JAOYSI010044134.1:0-27435 GCA_025775065.1 Hiodon alosoides | reverse complement strand
AGTCATGTGTCTATTTACTATAATCAGCATATTGAAATCAATTTGTAACACTTTTTCATGAAATTGGTCCTTACTGTGTAGTTATTACTTCGACTTTAATACTGATTACGAAGATAGTTTTGTTGTATTTATTGTTAAACAGACAGAATTGATGTGGCTTAGCTTACTACATAAAAATGACTTATCACAAACTAGTCGCTGTGGGGTTTTTACATGTTGAAAAACATTTCATTTGATCAAAAATAAACATGCAGGCTTTTAAATTACTTAAATTCCAAACTGACAGTTACAGAGCATACGCTTGTCGTGGGGGACTAATGATCGCTTTGGGATATTTCCAGAAAGTTCCTGACGTTTCAGTAACGGTAACGTTACACTAAATTTGAGTACTGCCTAAGATTAAAATGGACATCATCATTAAATGTTGCCTACTTTCTCTCCTTCGTTCGGATTCTTGTCCGGGTGATATTTCAATGCCAGTTTTCTATATGCTTTCTTGATTTCCTCAGCTGAGGCTTTGGGATTGACATTTAATAGGTCGTAATACCCCGTTTCTCGAACCATTTTCAAGGCAGGTATCTATTCCTGTTGAGACAAACAATCAACATGCATTCATCTACATTCATTAATTCAAACAGACCATAAATTAAGAATAAATACAAGATAACAGTAACACATGTATAATGTATCGTAACAAATACAACTGGTTTTATAAAACGGCTCTCTCATAACAACAATTCAGCTTTGTGCAAGTCTGCCTACCTACAGTGCCGCTAAGAATGCATTATACTTCACTCACTTTAAACAATGAACATCCATTACTAAATACAAGGTCCAGTTACATTACCTTAAAAATACAGGTGAATCAAGTTGCGGCTTCGTTCTGCTCACAGACGCCGACTGTCTCTCCTTGAAAGATGGCTGACTAGTTTTATGCGGTGCAGAACCTTCTGGAGCGACCGAGCAGTGACGCTCGTTTCGTAAACTCTAGAAACTGCACCAAGCCCTTATGTGACTAGCTACTACACAGTAGAGTCCTTAAATGTGTCTTCAAACGACACCCAAATATATGGAACCATGTTCCCGGGGTGCGGTTGCCAAGGACGATATATGTAGGGACAAATACTCCAATATTTTATAGCTAACACCGCTGAAAGATGTAAGATTTTTCTTGTTTTAATGAGATATAGTTGATGTTGAAAGGCAGCAGTTTTCTAGAATGTTCTAGGCATGTATTTTAATTTATATCATTTTATTCAGATTCACTTTCAAAGATGGAGAGTAGAGTGCAAAAACTTTTTTTCGCTTAACAGAAAAACATGATTTTAAACAATACCAATCTCAAGAAATAACTCCTACCTAAATTTCATTTGGCTAAAAGTAAATGTGCGACAAGTCCAAATAGTGAATTAAAGATACATTTTATCAAGATAGACAATATTAATCTGATGTCTGACTCAAATAAGTAGTTCGAATGACGTTTACATATTCACAAGTTACTTTTTAAATAATAATAACTCCGATATCTGTGAGGTGAAAAAGGAGTTAATAATAGTAGTAATAATAGTACTACTAGTAATAATAACAGGTTTTGTTGGTGGAACCTGCATAGTTAGGTGGGATGTTTATATGGGAGACAACTACATTTTAGCAAAAGTTAAGACTACCGATTAGGTCGATTTTGATCCGAAATCAAATACCAAACAGAATCAGCTTAACATAAATTGTTATTATTTTTTAACCACTTTAAATGTACTATTTGTGTTTGCAAAACACAAATGGTATATTTAAAACCTCAAGACCTCCCTCTGACTTTCTATGACTTTCTGTTAAAAGACATTTAACCCCTGGTGTGGCTTATTTCTCTAAATAAAATATTGGAAGGCTATTAAGTATGATATCTGTAAACTAAGATGAACTGTCGATGACAAGTCACAAACTACAAGCTCTTTGTGCAAAGCAAACACTGTAGTTCAATGTTTTGTCCTCCCTAGATGTTTGATACTTCAATAATACTTCATAATTCAATATATGTTTACCAATTAAACATTTGGCAGTTATACATTGCCTGACTGAGTAACTTGTAAATAATGGCTCTGGTATTGAGAAAGAAAATCTAAAACCTGAAACCAAAAGTGAGTTGAAACCAATGTGCCCTTATTTAGACCACAAATCCTGTTTGTTCTTTGACAGCCACTGTTCCTCTGAATTAATTTATACATTTTTTAAATTTTGACATCTATGTTTGTAATTTGATAATATTCTGCATTTCATCTAGTACTGTAAATGTGCACATATATATTATACAGTAATTTATATATAAATTAAATCATGATAAAGCTAGGGACTGAAAACTAGGCCTGGGACTTATAAATATGTCATCTTTGAAAACGCAACCAGTACATACAATAATAAGGGAGTAGGGGTCTTCAGATGTTCATGATCTTCATGTGAATATATCAAATTTATTTTGTTATATACAGTACCTAACATCGTATGACATCATATATTAGAAATGCATTGTCCTGTAGGAGGTTACTCATTTGCATTTAAAAGAGTACTAAACTCATTAGTATTCGTTGCATGTTCTTGACTTGACAAAGAAGAAAATACATTATTAGCTAAGAATTTTGAATCAGTTGCCTTAAAAGTAAAACAGAACCACAATTTACCTGGGAAAATAGTGTTGGATGTGCCTTGTGTCTTCATTTCTTAACGTCACTCAGCACAGAATAGTAGTCCACAGTCTGGATCTCTGTTTCATCTGTTCCTATTGGAGTTACAACTGTTCTCAGTGACGTCTCAGGCATACTTTGGAGCTATTCACTTCTGCTACTTCATTGTGCTAAGCATTGGATCACGCCACATTTTAACTCTGCAGCCAGCCATGTCTACCACAAACGAGACAATCGGGAATGCAGATTATAATGAAAACCACCAAGATTATGAAGAAAGACTTGGAGATGGGTATGAACGTCTAATATATTTTGCATGTTTAAAAAAAAAAAAAAACTATTTTTCCAATGTTTAACACCAACGGTAGTACAGCTGCATTTAATGACGTGTCAGTCCTGCGATTGTTCTATATTTCTGATAATTAACAGAATGATAATGTGATATTTAAACCGTTTATTGATTGAGATGGAGAAAATGTTTTGATTTTAATGGTGGGGGGAACAAATAGTTTTACTCAACTGTAAAAACAACTAAACTATGGTTTGTAATCCCACTGACTTTTATTAAACATTATATTAAAGAAAGTATATCAATAGTATATATATAACACCTGCATTCCTCTCTGAGCAATGTACCTTTAATGGCATACTTGAAAACACCGGAATGAAATTGATCATCTTTTGTACACTCAAAGTACTCTTGTTAAACTTTATTTTCAACACCTTAATCTCAAACCTTACTAGCTGAGTGACCAACATTGTTATTCAAATTGCAGAAGATTAGTTGCTTGGACAGGGTGGCCTGGAAACATTCTGTTCAAAAAAAGAACCTGCCACTTTGTGTTTTATTTGTGCCTACTGGTATCACACTTTGAATCAAAATGAAGTTTGGAGGCTAAGCTCAAACTTACTGCCAATACTGCTAGTTCTGGCTGCCTATTGAGGTTTGTCAACAGATAGGGGGAAATTTGGGGAAATTGAATGAATTTAGATCCATTAAAATAATAGTCTCCACAGTTGTCTTGCAGGAGTAGGATTCTACAGTGGGTAGTAAGACTGAAATTTAAAAAGTTTCACCGTGTTTTCCCGGAACTCTTCTCTTAAACAAAGCCCTGGGGTTTTGACAGTGAATCACTAAAGCCTGATATTGTGTGAAGTGAACAATGGCCCCAAACTGCAGCATGTGATTCAGTGGATGTATTGACTCTGGCTGCAGCTTGAATGTGAAGTGCAGCAGACCTTTCTGTGAGTACTCCATTCCGCCATTCTCTGTCCTTATCCTGTAGCCTGGCGTCCACAGCTAAGGAGTTCATGACAGATCAAAAGAAGGACAGAGACAGGCAAGTCTCGGATGACAAGTCACGTGAGTACAATCCAAGGCAATGCACGTAAATAAAATGAGAAATAAAGAATAACAAGAAGAAAAAATAAGAATAACTATGGAATACATTACAATATATTCTAATTAAGACCATAGAGCAAATTGTAAAGAATATGGTGATAGTAAAAAGAAACGACAAGGGCGTTCTTTGAAACAATACAATACAGGTCTTCCATTATTGATGGATTGATGTTTGGGTTTTAAATTGTATTTATGAATCTCCCTCTTGTAGAAAAGAAACAGACTCTGGAAGAGGTCCTAGATGATGCACCTCTGGCACCAGCACACTCACTTTGGGCCATAGAGGCCAGTGGTTCAGTTAAACTTCGGATAGATGAAGCCTGCTCAGAGGAACCAATCACTGTTCATCAGATGTTCAGAGCATCTGTAGAAAAGTATGGAAATCTGTCTGCTCTAGCCAGCAAGAAAAAAGATAAATGGGAAATGATCACCTTCTCAGAATACTACCGCTGCTGTCAAACCGCAGCCAGGGGCTTTTTAAAGGTACATTTAAAAATGTATTTATATATATTTACATGATTAATAAAACAGTAAGAAATATTCATTTATTTAATCTTGTATTATGACTGTCTTATCTTTTTGATGCACAGCTTGGCTTAGAACGTTTTCACAGTGTTGCAATTCTTGGGTTCAATTCGGCTGAATGGTTCATCTCTGCTGTTGGGGCCATATTCGCAGGGTAAGCCTCATACATACTTCTAACGACTTTGCTCCAGAATTTCTTGCATTATCTTTTATCCCTTCTGATATTAATTTGTAAAACAACTTATCTACAGTACCGTGAGAAAGCATTCATGAAAAATTCATAAGCCCATAAAGCCCAGACATCCTCTGAAACAGTTTGCTTTCTGTGAACTTTCACATTAGAGGAATAATGACAGGAATCTATGCCACCAACTCCCCAGAGGCCTGCCATTATGTGGCCAGTGATTCCAAAGCTAACATTGTTGTGGTGGAAAATCAAAAGCAGCTGGCCAAGATCTTGCAGGTAATGTACCCTGGGCATTGTCACAGTTTCAAGGGTCATATTCCAACACAAAGGAGGTGCATAAATTAAAGGTCTCTTTTTAATGCCCCAGGTTAGAGACAGATTGCCTCACCTAAAGGCTATAGTACAGTACAGTGGACCCCTTGAGGAGAAACTGGACAACTTGTATTCGGTAAGTCCATCTACGGTAGTCCACTACTTTATATCACTGCAGAGTGACTGCTATACATGAGATAGTTCAATTAAAATAGTGTTACTTTATTCAAACAGTGGGAAGAGTTAATGGATCTAGGACAGGAAGTGCCTGAGAAAGATCTAGATGATATCATCAGGAGCCAGAAAGCCAATCAATGCTGTGTCCTAATATACACATCTGGAACCACTGGGAAGCCCAAAGGAGTGATGCTGAGCCATGACAATGTAAGTCTAAATTCAGGTCTAATTACTCTCTCCAAGAGAGAACGTTTTTTTCACAATTTAAAATATCTTAGTTTTGTAATTTATTTAATCCATTTAGTTGTCGACTACATTTATCTCGTCTGTGGTATTCATGGTTACTGCTTGGTATAATAAAAACAAGTTCAAATCTAATCAGCAGAGCCCTGGGCCCCTAAGCAAAATTCTGCTAAGGGGCCCTCCTACCTGACCTGTGAGCCATGTAAACCATTTCTGAGGGGGAGGCGGGGCCCTTGTGTAATTTGCGGGGCCCTACACAACTTGCATAGTGAGCCTATAGGGCCACTCTGCTAATCAGTACTGTTATACCGGTTATTACTTGACCCAAATAATTACTTTTATAATGTATTATAATTATTATAATTAATTAGTAATTTTTGGCTCATAAAACATCATTCAAATGCAGCATTCAAAACATACATAGACAACTAAAGCCCCATTTTATGGATTGTGATAGATCACATGGACAGCCCATCATGCTAGCAGAGCAGGGGACATGCAACCAGCTGACACCAAGCAGGAATCCTTGGTCAGCTACCTCCCCCTCAGCCATATAGCTGCTCAGATCTATGACCTCTGGACCGGCATCCAGTGGGGGGAGCTGGTCTACTTTGCACAGCCGGATGCTTTAAAGGTATTGCCATTGCACAAGGTAGTACACTAAGTACGCACCATACTTATTTACACATTGCAGTTTATGGGGTACCTTAATTAAACTTTGATCAATTTTTTTCTCAGTCAACTTTGGCTTGAACTAATGTGCATGTGATCTTTGTTGTGTAGGGAAGTTTGATAAGCACTTTGAAGGAAGTCAACCCTTCATCACATATGGGTGTTCCCCGGGTGTGGGAGAAGATGATGGAGAAGATAAAGGAGGGCCTTGCTCAGTGCGGTTATATGAAAAAGAAAATAGTGACCTGGGCAATGTCTGTAAGTCTGGAGGTCAATCGGAAGGGGGTCAACAAGTAAGCCAAGTAAGATGACACACGCCGATTTTTTACACCTTGACAAACGCTTGCCTTCAGCATGTTGTTGTTTTTTCCAGGAATGGAGAGAAACCATTTTTGTTCAGCCTTGCAGACAGCCTTGTGCTGGAGAGACTGAGGGCTGAACTGGGCTTCTCTTACTGTCTGAAGTTCTTCTCTGGGGCAGCCCCCATTGCCAGCGAAACAGTGGAATTCTTCCTCGGCCTCAACATTGTGCTTTACGAAGCCTACGGCATGAGTGAAAGCACAGGGCCTCACTTCATGTCGAGTCCGAAAGCTTACAAACTGCCAAGGTAGGCTTTCCTAAAATAAACAGAACATACACCTCCCGCAATGCATTGTATACTATTTGTAATGAAGAGACGTCTAGATTTCAGCAGAGGAAACTGCTTGACACCTAGAGTGAACTATTGTTGTATATACTAGTTGCCACTGTAAGTGTTTACTCTTAAGCATCATCTATAGCAAAATCAATGGAAATTAATGTAATCCAATCTCCCTAACAAAATGACTGCAAGTATTCAGAGTAGGGCAACATAATGCTGATATTAGTGCTGTACAGCTGTGGAAAAGTGGTCCCTGGTTGCAAGTTCAAACTGGCTAACGAAGATGAAGAGGGGAATGGAGAGGTCTGCTTCTGGGGCCGGAATGTCTTCATGGGCTACCTCAACATGGAGGACAAAACCAGGGAAGCTTTGGACGAGGACGGGTGGCTACACTCAGGGGACATAGGGAAGACAGATGAAGATGGTTTTCTGTACATCACAGGAAGGATAAAAGGTACACGCAATGTGCAAGTACCCCGGAACTGTTACTTTAATACAGCTTGGCACTGCCCTCACTGATTGCACGTGAGGTGTGCTATGCTCTGTATAGATAATCCAGCTTATTGCTCAGACATCTTTTTTCCAGTCTAGAAAGTGTATTTTTGTCTTGCTTTGTAATGAGATGTCATTGTGGTTTTTCTTCATTCAGAGTTAATAATCACAGCAGGAGGTGAAAATATCCCTCCAGTACCAATCGAAGATGCGGTAAAAAAGGAGATCCCCATTATCAGCAATGCCATGTTGATTGGAGACAAAAGGAAGTTCTTGTCAATGTTGCTGACGCTGAAGGTACGTAATGTAATACAATGCAGAGTTATCAAAGCCTACTTTTTGCAGTGCTACATGCTACTGTAGGAAATTTTTTAAAATATTAAATTATTCATTATGATAAGCAAAGAACAACTAGGACTCCAACATAACAAAGAAAGTGAAGAAAGATATATATTTTTCTATAACTAAAATGTTTTGCTGAGCCACTCAAAGCAAGGACTTAACAGATGTCAACAGATACACAATTTCATATGTATAGCTTTACAGAATCGCAACTGATAATAAACTTCCAATGTCCCTGATTCGTCAACTGATGTGAACAAGCACGACACCCACCAATTGGATAAGAAAACCCATCTGAGTGAGATAAGGGAGAACAACATGTAAGGACAGGTGCAAACAAGAAAATGTTCCACGGCTTTTGGTGAACAAGTCGCAGAAAGCAGCATAACAAAGATGAGAAGCAAACAGGCGCGTCACGAAAAACAAGAGCTCGTTAAAGAAATCAAAGAAATGAGGAAACTTTGAAGCCGATTGTGTTGACCTTTATATAATTTTAAATTTATTTAATGAATTAAATTAATTTAAAAGACCTTTTTGTCCTCCAGTGCACCTGCAATGCTGAGACTATGGAGCCCAAAGATGATTTGAGCTTGGAGGCTATGGATTACTGTCAGCAGATTGGAAGCCAAGCAACAAGCGTGTCTGAGATCATAGAGGGGATGGATAAGGCGGTGTACCAGTTCATTCAAGATGGCATCGATAAGGTCAACTCTAGGAGTACCTCTAATGCCCAGCGCATTCAAAAGTGGGCCCTACTGCCAAAAGACTTCTCAATCTCAGGAGGGGAACTAGGTAAAGATGTCAATATAGATGTCAAGAATCTCTTCGCACAACAGGAATCTGTATATCCCATTAATTTTATTGGATATACTGAATTCTGCATAACACATAATTCATAAACTGAACATGAAAGAACTGCAGTTCAAATGTCACTCGACAAAAAATACACAAATGGAGCTAAAGTGTGCCATCAATTAATCAGATTTAACTGTCATTTCAGGCCCAACAATGAAACTGCGCCGCCCTGTGGTACTGGAGATGTATCGCAGTGAAATAGAGAGCTTCTACAGCGAATGATTGTGGACTGACCTTACTTAGCACCATAACCCTGAGGTGCCATTAGCTCCATAAAATGAATAATAATTCTGTACTGTCACTTCGTTGTTCAGCACCTTCAAAGAGCAACTGATCCCATGGTTGTAATTCTGCTTGATATAACTTCTAATCGCTTATTTTCACAAACTTATATTTAGTGTGAACCAGCATTGACCTGTTCAAATCAATACAAAGATAAAATAAAATAAAAAAAACTGTTGTACTTACCTGGTGGAATTGCCAAGACAAAAATTAAAGATTTAATTCATTTAGCCATTCCTTTGTCATAACTGCTTATCAGGGTCGCAGGGTGTCTGCGCCTAACCAGGCAGACAGGCACCATCTCTGCGCAGGGCACTGACAAAGCCAAAACCACACGCTCACAAACAAAGGGACAATTTACTGGCCATCAACAGACACCTGAGTCAGATTCCAGGCACTGGGAATAGAGGGGGGTAAACTTTGTAGACTCGTTTAAAAAAATATCTAGATCTGTCTCCACTGGATTATTTTAATTAGTAACTACTTCAACTTGGAACAATGTAACTAATGGCTACTTTTCTACCCTTACATGGTTGAGTAGCAAATGATAAATTTAGACCATAGTGCTCCCCCTCAAGTCGAACAGCTGAGAAAAGCCTCTTCATAGTAATATAAGACCTCCAAATTTACTCTTACCCAAGCAGAGACAAACCTAACCACTTTACATTCAAAAGCATTTCATTAAATTGACTTTGCTTTTGATACACTGGGGTGATTTGCTTAGTTTAAAATACAACATTTCTAAAAGAATCAAAATACATCTTGCTTTTCACCACACAAAAAACAAACTAGATTCCAAGAAAAACTTTTAATGTTATGGAATTCTGATCACATTCATCACTGACAAAACCACACTTTTCCAAAAATGTAATAAAACGTTCAGTACGTGGGGAGAGGCCAAAACCAGTTAACATGAAAAGCAGCTCACAAATACACAACAGACAAGTGAGTGGTTTCGGAGAGAAAACATTCAGGAGGGACACCTCCAACACTGATTTAGTTTATTTAGACAAATATACATATAATTGTGCTGATACAGAAGTATGATGAAGAGTAGTGATTTTTGAATACGGAGGATCCCAGAAACAGTTATTGATATTCCTTGTTAGTGGTCTCTTTTAGTCCATGTCCACCACTCTACGGCAAATCTCACTTGTAAAATCAGAGCATTTGGAGTCCCCGCCAAGGTCTTTGGTCAGTACCTGGGAGTGAGAAATGACCAGAGGTGTCAAACCATTTTACTTATACCACACATACTATTAAGAGCAGTTAAGCTAAGGATTCAGCCACGACACTTAGGATTACTCGGTCATCGTAATCAACGTAACAAAAATCCACCTTTTTGTCTCTGATAGTGTCGAAGCAGGCGCTCTCAATCTTCTTGGCGTAGCCGTGCAGTCCCATGTGACGAAGCATCATCACAGCACTGAGCAGAAGGGCAGTGGGGTTGGCTAGGTCCTTCCCGGCAATGTCCGGAGCTGTCCCGTGAACCTTGAAAGGGCACAGAGGCCGTTTGAGAAACCCATGACCAGACAAAATAGACACCAAGTTAGACGCTACATTTGAAAGTGTTTCAGCACTGCTGAGCTGCAAGAAACTGAATTTACACTAAAAGAAGGAAGTCGTGACCAGCACTGCAAGCAGAACCTTTGACCTACCGATTCAAATATGGCAACACCATTGGCACCAATGTTACCGCTAGGAGTCACCCCAAGACCTCCGATCAGGCCGGCGCACAAATCACTGAAACAGTCATTCAGTCGTTTAGAAAACACCACTGCAAGCTATAAATTACAAGTAGTTCTGGGCATTTTAAACATTTTTAGCAATTCAACAGCTGGATAAATACATTTGTGTTTCTCAAAGGCTAAAACAGAAGTTCCCTTCCTGGAATCTGACCCCACATATCTTGCCATGCCATCTGTTTATGAAGACATTGACACACTCAGTGTCTCAGTCACAGTACAAATACTCCCCGATACACAGCATTGATTTAGACTGCCTATTGGAATGAGTAACGGCTCCTGTCAGTAACACCATAACAAACATTACTCTAGGCACACTAGACTTTCTACTGTCCTTCGTATGCATGCTTTATGATCTTAGAATTAAGAATTCTAAGAATTAAGGGGAAAACCCTGTACGCAGGAGCAGATATTTCAAAAAATAATTTCTATATATAAAAACTCACCTCAAAATGTCCCCATATAGATTAGGCATCACAAGCACATCAAACTGTGTGGGATCTTGCACCATCTTTAAAAAAACAAAATCAAAAAACAACCTCATATTTAGCAAGGAAATGAAGGGGCGTGTATTAAAAGAAAGTTGTGGGGCTAGAGAAAACATACATTCAGACACACTGTGTCTAGGTACATTTCTGTGAATTTGACGTCCTTGTAGGTCTCAGCCACCTCGCGGCACTTCCGTAGGAACAGCCCGTCAGACATACGCCTGCAAACAAGGAAAGAGCGTGGCAATAATTTACAAATTAAGTCATTCACCTTTGTAATGACTAAGCCGCTATACGGAAATTGTATTTTGTTGCATTTTCTTTCCCGATCATGTTTTATAGGCTACTGCATACAAGAAAAACAACAGAAAATTAAAGGGTTACCAAATCTGGAAAGAATTGTATTGGTATGTTTCTCCTCATCTTTCCAATGAACAGTCTGAGACACCTGGTACTGCTAATTAGTTCAGTGAAATGAGCCAGAGTGATTTTGGTTAACTTGAAACAAAATGAGAACACATTTGCCGTTAGCTAGCAGATCGATTGACATCTGCATTCTAAATACCGCAATATAATGTTTCCTCACAAAAGCGTAAAATCTGTTGAAGAGTTAATTAAAACTTAAATAGGGAAAAGGGGGTTCTTCAAAACCAGTTCCAGGCTAAAGCCCTCTAGGCCCAAGGATTTCGGTACCACTAGGTCACTATCAAAACATCTTCCTTTTCAGAACGCTGCAAGTTCCCTTCCAAATTTGAAATATGAACCATCACTTATAGGTTATTTCCCTTTAAGAACCCAGAATTCTGAGAAGTCATGCCATATCAAATGCGAGCGTAAAGGGACCTTAACATTATAAACTGGGTCTTCCACAACACATCAGCCTCTTCCTTCAGAGCATGAGCCAAGTATCTCTTACGGAAGTACTCTCTTCTGTCTTGCTCTGTTATCGGGCTCTGTTTAATTAAGGGCGGTCCTGGTAGCTCACAGAGGGTAAAGATAGCATATCATCTTAACAAGCTTAACAGCTTAACACTGGGTACTCCATGGAAGGGCAGGCAACTTCTTGGGGGATGTTCCATGATTGGTTGGGAGAATCTGCAATGCAGCAGTCTAGGCGACCCTGCACATGTTTAACAGGTTCTACTGGCTGAACGCTTGGGACATGAGTGCTGAAGGAAGCCTCTGGGGGTTAGGCCACCACCACCCAGTAAGGTGCGAGCGATTGTCTGGGCTTACATGTAGCTTGTTTGTTGACACTCAACTTGTGTAGAGACATACAGCCGTTCTCACAACAGATTGGCTATACTCATTGGTGATGGTCCATATTTGAAAAGGAATGAGGCGTTATCATACCCTTGGTTCCCTGAAATATTACCATCCCTCTTCAGAGTATCTGTGGTGCTACAGCTTTAACCCTGCATGTTACCTTATTTTTCTGCACGTAAAACGCTAAATTTGAAATTTGTGCAACCACTTTAATAAATTATATTATCTGATTATCGGTGTCAATAACACTCTTTTTAAAAATGACACAATGCATCAATAATCATATCTTCATGAAAAGTATCACGGTGCATTAATGTATTTGAAGAGAATCTGTAGCAACCGTGGCACAAGAAAATGCTTCTCTGGAGATAACCTTTTGTAATGGGGCCTCCGGGCAGGCCTCATGTATTCCTGAAAGTGTGTAAGTCTTAGCTATAAAAGTATTGAAATAAGCCTCCCCCTTCAGTGCATGAAATAAAAAAGTATTGTGTCCCTAAACTGTTAATATTTTTATAGTACCATCTAGGCCCTTCATGTTGGGTTAAGCACACACATACATAACAGTGAAAATTTTTCTTCTAAATACATTTGGATCAAATAATTATTATACATTTATTATCCATGGCCATCATTATTTGTGTTTTAAAAGTGTACATTACAGATCTCACACGCCTGCTTAAAAGGACTTCAAGGACTTCCACTTTCTACACTCTAAACTTGGCGACAGCGTTATCAAGTAGTTTAGTGACTCAGAATTAAAACTGAAGCTAAGGGGCTACATAAAGCCGTGTTGTACATCAGAGGCTCATCGGAAAACCAGTACAGACACACACTGCTTTGAGCCTTGCTCTGCAGGCTGTGGCATGCCAAGTTAACAGCATACAGTACACAATGTTCAACCCACACCAACCCATTCCAATAGGAATACAGGAGCATGCGCTGAATGTCATTAACGAGCAGAAGCAGGGGTTCTTGGAATATAAATGTGCACCACAAAACAGACACTACCAGATTGTTGGTGAAAAAAACCTCACCACCGTCACAGGTTTCACATTGTCACGGGAACCGCTTCCCAGTCAACGCGGTTCTTCAATTACACAGCAGGGTATGTAAAAGCGAAACCTTGATTAGTTCCTCTGAGGACAGGGAAAAATTTTGCTCAGGTTTGCACCAGACAATACCTAAAGCTTTTCCTTTATCCAAAGATCTATCTCGGCAACCTAAAATCCTAAAACGTCTGAGGAAATGACTAGCCCTCAAATTTAAAATTAAAAAAAAAAAACCTTGGCACAATCCAACTTAGAACAAGACAAAAAAACACAAAGATACACAGAAAAGCAGGACATTGATAAGGCTTCATATGTAACCAATTGCATTTACATATTGAACGACTCATTAAAACAGTTTAATAATAGAAAAATTGTACTCACATAATGTTAGCTTTGTGAACGGCTGTGACGCTGGTTCTTTGGTTATTTCTGGCATACTCAAAGGCATACTCGGCGATCCGCTTACTGGCAGTCTCAGTGATGAGTTTTATACTCTGCACGACTCCATCAACTATCTGAAACAGATAAAACGAGAACTTCATTCCTACTATTCTTCATGACAAGACAAACAAATTTATGACTGAATCCAGTATGACCCAGTACAACAAAACTATAGATAAAAGCACAGCGAGACTCTTACGAGCAAAAATGCTTGACAAATTGTACAGTGTAAATAGCATAGGCTAAAGCCAGTCTTATTATATTGCCATATCTGTAATTACAGACAGAAATTAAAACATGACATATTTATATTACCTGAAAAAAGTGAAAAGCAAGCCTCGCTGGACTTTTGAATTTTAATATACAGGAAGTGACATCACAAGGGTCAGTGAGGAATCTGCTAACATAAATTTGACTTTATTCCAACATAATTGGAAAGAAACAAAGGGCTGATATCTGTGACATACTTGGGTGGTATTCTCTGTTAGAATTTAGAGGGGTGGCGGGGTATGGGTGGCAAAAATATATACATTGTTTAACGGATCTATATCCACCTTACCTAAGTGGACAGAAAAAGCTGTGTGCCCTCCACAATGCTGCTAGCACTGAGTGAAAGACTACAAGACAGAATTAAATGCACATGTGCTTGGGAGTCATGGACAGCCCCTCAGTCTTGTGTAGCCAGCAGCAAGGTTGTAGGGGGGGGAGGCTGCATTTCTGAGTACAGGACCCCTTCCCCAAACCACCAAGGAACCTTACACAAGGACAAGTACATCCGTTACCGTCACAGTAAACTCAGAAGGAACATGTGACTGCTGCAGGGAGCTCATCATTTTAAAGCTTTCAAACAATGAATTAACCACATGGCATAGAAGATCAAATGTAGGGAGGTGAAGAGGAGAGAAAATGTATATTTTTACATGGACAAAATGTGACAAGATATCAGTATTTCTGGAGAAAATTGTCAAATAGGACATTTATAAATGACAAGAGAAAATAGTTAAAATAATACGTAAGGATTTTCCCCCAAAAATGTATTGAATTAAATTAGGCAGTTAACACCTTAACTAGTAATCAGCCTCTGCTTCTTGTGCCCTTTGAGAAAACCCTCTCCTCTTTGGTCGCTTGTGAAGTTGCACTCATCGGTCACAGGTTTGTGACATACCACATGCTCGATCCCGCTGTACTCTCCCTCTGTGTTTTCACGAATGGTCACCAGGTCCACATCAGTGTACGGAGTCTTGTAACCCTCAATGGACACGCAGGGGCGCACGTTGGCATAAAGGTCAAAGGTCTTTCGCAGCAGCAAGTTCATGGAGGGGTGACCAGCAGCAATCGGTGTCTTCAAAGGCCCTTAACATTAAAATTGTCTGCAACGTTAAACTACATGATGCCGTGTTACATCATACATGGTCAAAGGGAATGAGTGAGCGAGTGGATACCTTTCAGTCCAATTTTGTTCTTGTCCATGGATTCTTTGGCTTCAGGGGGGATCATCCACCTGCCCCCTGGTCCTTTTATGGCAGTTACATTTCTCTCTTCCCACTGTATGGGAGCCTTAGTGAAAATAGGGGACAACACCATTATAAGCCTTTACTAAGTAATGCACCACATTTTAAAAATGCTTATTTTACACACCCACAAATTAAAGGGCCCCCCAGTATTTTTAGGCTATTGAAAGAAAAACCGATGCCACCAGGGAAGTTCAAAGAAATAAGAAACAACTGTACCTGTACCGTCACACTACTTCAATGCAGATAGCTTAAGCGTCAAAATTTCACACAGAAAAGGCATTTAAGTGCAACGCATTTCCCAAGAAAATGTAGATATGATTGGTTTTGGTAATTTACCTTAGCAGCTTCAAAAATCTTCATGACTGCATCAGAAATTTCGGGCCCAATTCCATCACCAGGGATTAATGTTACAGTCTGCAACTACAAAACAGAACACCAAACTATTGGACACACGAATAAAAGAAAAAAAAAACTAACATGCAGCAATTTGCATTTGGAAAGTGTTGCATAAGGCTTCTTGCAAAGCGGCCATGACATCACCTCAGACCATTTGTAAAGGATCAGAACAAGGCCTTTTATACAAACTAACCATTTGAAATTACCGAAGCACTCGTTTGGTGAAAAGCATTAAAAGTCTTAATTTCATCTGGCAAGGCCCGAGAACGACTCGTTTCACCTAAAGCAGCCCTGATCGTTGGTACGTTGATCCCCTTCCTGATAAAACACTGCAAGTCTACCCAAGTACTTTTAATCAATCGTTGAAAAGGATTAAATTAATTAAGTTTATTAAAGCTGAAATTAAATTAGTTAAAATTATAAACTCACTCAATTTCACAGTTAAACAATATTATACATTATATTTTGACCAACCGTCACAATCAGAACATCAGGATTTTTGAAAAATTATAAGATATGATGGCGTACCCCTCTATTAAAAGTTGTACCAGGTGTCTGGCTCTTTAGGACTCCCATGACATGGGACAGCTGCAGAGAAAAAATTAAAATGATGATTAATACAAGACTGGTTTGAGCTCAGACACACACATACACGCTTCTATCCCTCCAGAATTTAAGCAACACGGCAGGTATATCCATGATAACGAAGCTCTACTTTTCCGTTATCCAGTCTAACGTTTTCGAGTGACCAGTTCTACAGAACATTCTTTCAGTACAGTACAGCAAACTGAATAAAACGTATGGATTGTTGAAGCACAATAATTAAAACATTAAAGTATGTATCTTAAACCTGTTTTTTTTTCCTCGCAGAGAAATGTGAAGAACGCCTTATCTCATCGTTATTTATTAGTGGCCACCTTCCGGAACGAATGGAAACGTGCCGATTAGTTTTCTAGTCACAAAAATACAAGAGGCGCCAGTAACTTGCCACTGCGAGCATTTTAATATAAATGTGGACAGAAAAAACCGATGTAATATTAGCTTTTCAGACCCTTTTTGTGGCAGGAGACTGTCATCCTAATTACAGTATTACAATTTAAATTTGACAAAAGATGTAGACACATTGACTCAGCAAACGAATCGTAAAGGTTTTCCGCAAATTATGATTTACAGTATTTTTAAAATATATTCCAATGGCATCAACTAATAAAGGGTGATGACTAAACGTGGGTGGTTGCTTAGCAAGGTAGCTAGCCGGCATCCTCACTGAGCTACAGTCGACTCAATTTTTCCGCCTGGCTGACTGACAGTAGCGTTAGTGTGGCTAGCCAATTTCGGTCCCGCACGTAGTAGCTAGCACTGCTAATGGTCACCCGTCCTGCCCCGAATCATACTATTAGCGATTCGTAATATTTCTGCGCTTCATTTTTAAAATATCCAATGCTTACACAAATCGTACATTTAAAATTGCGTTTGGTTAACTAGTTGTCTTGCTACCATGTTTAATGTCATTCATAAATATTATTTTTGTTGGCCATTAGTTCTTTTTGATCCTCTTTTACCAAAAAAACGTTACCACTCACGTCTGGTTTTGTTAACTATCTAAATAGCAATTCAGCTAAACTGGCAAAGAGGGATTTTATCTTGAATACAAATAAAATGAGTAAGGATGAAGGACACACGGGTGCCTCATTTTGAGAAGGCCTCTATGAAAGCTCTCAAACGTCGCTTTATACAACTTTACATCCGTATTATAACCAGAAAGCATAATTGCGCAAAAATTACGGTACAAATGAAATGAACTGATTTTAAAAGTAACAGTTTACTTGATCTGTATAATCTCATCTCTTACCGTTGACCTCCACACGTTTCCTGCCATTCTCGCGGATCTGCTTCTGTCCTCTACTCAGTTGAGGACGCTATGAAAACTCCTTTGCACTCGACTGCAATGCACTGCAGTGGCCATCAGGGTTGCCAGATAGTAATACCTTATCACAAAATCCCCTTTAAAGATATAAAAATCATGCCCTTATTATTTACGCTATCCTTTAGCATTGCGCGCGCGTGCGCGTTTTAAAATTTGAATTGGATTGTTGATTTAATAGAATACTATTTTTTTCTTTTTTACACAGGGGCGACAATATTCGCTGGGTCATGCAAATAATCCTATTAACACTGAAATTTCCAGGAGTGTGATCGAGGAAGACAGAAGCTTAATAACGGAAATTAAATCATAATATTAAAACCTTTCATTAATAAAGAGGTTCACTTGATTGTCAGATATTTATCTAGCTAGATGGTTAAAAAAAACTTCAGAATGAGAGGAGAATTTTTATTAACAGCTTATATATTCTAGGAAGTCAAGAAAAAATATTTGTTTCTCTAAAAACTAGGAACACTTTATTTTACGTTTTATTGTTGACTGATGAGATTATACTTCTAGGGAAAGATATTCAACATCAAATCAAGGAATTGGAGTCTGAGTTCAGGCCTGGGCCATACTGTATCTTTCTCTATGTAAAGCATCTTTGTGACATGGCAACATGTGAAAAGCGCTGTTTAAAAATAAATTGATTGATTGATTCTGTAATATACCGTAACATAACATAATAGCTAAACATCCTAATGCATGGTGAGGATGCAATGCATCCTAATGCATGGATGCATCCTAATGCAAACCATAACATGCAGGCTAAATTTGGAGAAAAAAAAGTACATATTTTAGATTTTTTTACATATGGAGTTAATACAAGAATACATTATTCAAATGGCTAAATATGTGCGATTAATGTTCCTGCAACAGTATCTTAAATTACAAATAAACAGGCAGGGCTGTGAAAAGGGTATTCATTCTGTTTGTCAAGCCTGGCCTTGTCGTATTGTTTAAACCAACATATCCAATTCAGTACCATTGTGCATTATTGTGGTTCTTGAATGTAGGAAAAATGCAAAGAGCTTTAATTAAGAACACTTAAATTGTAAAAGAAATGTTACAGTGCTGTGTTTGATTATTTGACGAGTTTGATAGCCCTTTTAAAAGAAAGTAGTAATGTTTAGGCAACATACTACGATATGTTATGGGTTTGCTCCGTGTGGCTCGCTTTACAAGGCGCCCCCTAGTGGTGTTGTTTTAGTTCCTTAAAGTATCAGTCTCATATTGGATAGTGGTATTACACAGGAGCACGCTGGTCAGCACTGAAACGACGTTCGCGTTAAGGACCGCGGTGAATTATGCTTTCCATGCACTCGAAGAGACTACGTTAGTCATTTTGGATTGGTCTTATTATTAACAACATTGCAGCAAAAATACATTTCTTTGTTTTCTTTAGATTGTGTATGCACTGTATTTGTTCGAACGTCTTAACAAACCACACAAATTGATATAGAGCAGCGGTCAAGTAATTAAATTCAATGCGGACCTGTTATTTTCTTCAGTCTTACAACGTCGTATACATGCCCTAAATGCCTAGAATTGAGAGGACGCCTCAAACTTCCAATGTGATGCATCTGTATAAGAGGGAAATTACTCGATTAAGATGGGTAATAAGCAAACGATATTTACTGATGAACAGCTAGACGCCTACCAGGTAAGCACTGCGCAAGGTATCGCGCTTTAAGAGGTTTTTAATTTGTTCTTGTTTTTAATTGGCTAGCAATATAAATAAATTAAATAAATAATATAGAAATTATTGATATCTTTTCAAAATAGTTTTTTAATAGGTTTGGTACTTTATCATGTATGCTATATGGTCCATGTATTTGACGTTTTTTAACTTTATTAAATTAATGCGTTTTTTCTCGATGTGAAATCATAAATATCCGTTTCAACTTTAGAAATTCACACGCAAATATGATTATTCAGGGATTTTTTATTCGAATACTTACATTTGGTGAGTGACCACGCCGATAAAAATACATCGAAAATACATCGAAGGTTGGGCGAATATCCGGTCGCTTTTTTCTTTAGCTGTTGGTGATATTGAAAATTTTGCTATCGTGGGCAATGTGGGTAAAGGTGTTTTAGCATATGCTTCATTTTGCAGTTGTGGAGAGCAGCTGTCTTGCATTTTAAACAACGCGTATAAATACCATAATCAGCGACCATTTCAGTTATAATGCACAGTAATGAAATGCAATGATTTATGGTCCACTGGACATAATATAAAACAATGTAGGCACATGGGTTCACGTGGAATTGTATTAATGTCAAATACATCTTAACTCAACCAACCTCTGGCACTAGAGGCAAGTGACAGACCACATCAGATAGAACAGAAAGACTCGATAAGAAAACCGTTAATACTAAAAACTTTGTCTAACCTCCAGTGTGAAATGTTGCATTGTTGATGCAGAAAATCTTCAATAGGGGGAAAAAAAATTACAAACCCATAAGCCACACCCACAGGTCTCCTGTTTTTTGCTCACTGTTTGAGTCAGAGATTAGTTTACCCTTTACTGTGCTCCTTGACACAATCTGGTTTCTGATGACGTGATACTCGCTTTTCTTGTGCTAACTCTAGTGTTTGTGGAACGATGCACATGAGAGATATCCATCTTTAATGGGATTGCTCCAACAGATGGGGACTAAGAAATTGTTAAGGAGCTAGATAAATGACATAATTGCTTGACAGATGGGGTGGCTTTTTCTCTTGAGAAATATTAAATTACAGCATCAGTCTTTGTCATTTCAAACTACCTGTGTGCATAAGGTGCTTGAGAAAATCATGAGGCTTCAGCTTAAGTTAATATCTTAAATGAGTGTTACTTAAAAAGGTTTTATTTTAAAGTGTGTGTGTGTGTGTGTGTGTGTTCATTAATGCCTTGACTTGTTAAAGCTAAAAAATACACGTGGGTACCTTAAATGTTGCTTTGCAAAATATTTGTATCAAACTTCGATTGTATAGATAGGTGTTTAAAATAAAAAACTTGTTGCAAAGCATTCAGGTGAGTTACCTACAGTTGTCGTAGATTTTTTTTTAAGTAGCTGAAGTAGTATTAAATTAGTATTGGGTATTGGGTTTTTGAAAGCAGACAGTATGACTGGGTCACAAGGACATCAGTCCTTGTTTTTTATGCCCTCAAACGCTGGCAGAGACATTATTGTTAATACATTTTCAGATATTTTGTGCATTCAAAATTCTATTTGAATAGAAACGTAGAGATTTCCTTTGGGAGCTGAAGGGGAGGGGGGGGGGGGGGATCTTATTCCAGTCAGTTACCATAGCTTTAATCAGCTGAAAGGTCTTGTCACTGCCATTATCATAGTCCGTACTAACAGATGAGGTTTCAGGTGAGAGTGCCAAAGAGTTCAGTGTTATTTTTTAAACAGTGAATTTTTTTCCCCATTTTCAAAAGAATCAGTGGTTGCACTCATTAGCCCAGTAGTCTACATAAATATGTCGAATGCTTCCATTGGGTTAGAAATATGTCGAATGCTTCCATTGGGTCAGAAACATTTCGAATGCGTCCATTGGGTTAGAAATATGTCAAATACGTCCACTGGGTCAGACACTGAATAACTTGGAAGGACGACTTCTTCTCCTGGGTTGTGGTCCCTAGGATGCTCTTCACCTGTGACTTTTGAGAAGGCTTTTGTTTCTGTACTTTTAAAATGTCTTGAGTATCACTAAATACACAGTGCTGGGTTTCTGACCAATTATGTGTAACTTGATCATTAATACCCATTAGGTCCTACACTCCTTGACACTTTATCCTCTGATGTAAACCAGCTGGTTAATTTGTTCACTGGCAGTCTTAACTTGTTTTACGGCTTATGTTTTTTTTAAAGAAAACAACTTTTTACAGATTCAACGCTGCCCTGTGGTGCTCTCTGATGTTATCAAAGAAATTAGTTACATTTTAATAAATAACATTATTACTAAAGTTTGTCACATTTCAAGGTTCAGTGTTTGAAAAATGCTTTTTGTAAGCTTCTGTCCTAACATAATTCATATGTAATTTGTTGTTGTTGTTGTTGTTGTAGGGTTATGAGTACTGGGGTGAGTACTTTGAATTAAGTACAACACATACTATATGCATTCATAAAAATTCTGGAAGAATGTTAAACAATGTGAAAAAACATCTGTATAACCAACAAGCATATGACAAAATCATACCTAACTTTATTGTCGTCATATAATGCATAAAAACAACAGTCTTATTTCTACCAACATTGAATAAAGTACTCGACATCCTTTCACACACCGGTGTACACCTGTCAGACTAATGGTTAATGTGGTGTCTTCACTGGTGCAGAGATCTTGCACAGATTGCCGTTGCAGTCTAATTTACATGAGTTTATCGACACGTGCATATAACAACCACAAGTGTTCTTACAATGCGATTATGCTATTCTAGCAAATTTCTACTACACAGCAAAATCGTTAGTGTTAAATTAGTCTATGTGATTTAACACTGGCAGTTTTGCTGTGTGCGGCCTAGCGTCCTGCTTTGACTTCACTATAATAACTGCTCTAGCTAGCGTAAGCCGTACTGTCATCTGTTGTACGTTTCTTGAATAGCATTCTCGCTGTACTTAAAGTAACCAATCACAGCCCATGGCAATGTGCAAAACAAACTTTGGCAGACCGAGAACATTCTTTTATATTGGGGGAACTGGTGGAAGTACTGCATTATCTCATGAAAGTCTTTGTGCGGTGTTAAGTACAGCTATTGAATCTATTGCTATTGGAAAAGAGAGGCCAATAAAATTGCATATAATCTTTCTTAAGCTTTTTCTGAGAGTCAGCAGCACCTTGCTATGGAATATTAATGTGCATGATCGGAAATTACTGACGTCGAAATGTCATGCTTTTATGGCATGGTATTTTTGTTCTATGTTTTTTAATATTCTGTGTGTTCCATATGTATTTTAGAAAGAGAGAATTAAGGAAATGACGGACTCATTGGCGCTGAAACATTGGTCTCTTGATTAGATTAAGAAAGTAAGAGAGTGTGCAGCCACTGTTCTTGTGAAAATATTACCACCACAATTCAAAAGGCAAGTTCATAGAATCAGCTATGTCATTATTATAAGTTCTGAATAATATATGTGCTTCTTCCAAATTACCAAATTATGTGTATTCCCCAGTACTGGCAGCACACATATCCCTTGAGGTTTTTCTCTCAAATTTATTAGACATTTTTCTGGTGGCCTTACTTAGAGAATTGCTAAAAGAAAAAAACTGCAAAAGGTTATAGCCTATAAATGTCAACTCTTAAAGTTGCATCAAAGAATGAGTCGCTGCTAATCTGCAGTCACGTCTACTGGTCTTTCTAAGGGCTTTTTGTTTTTATTCCAGACAGTATATTACAGAATTCTGTTAAATTATGTATTGCTGGAATATCCAAAATATATTTATTTGTATTTATATATTTTTAAATTGTATACATTTTATTCACAATTGGAATAAAGGTGTATATATTTAACTAAATATAAGAAGATGCTACCTGTCCCATTTCTCAGAATCCTTTTAGTAAATTAGTAAAATATTTAAAATTTCCGATAGGTTATATATAATTCTCTTTCATAATCTAGTGAAACAAAATAATATACAGATTAATTAAGTTAAATAGACATGTACTGAGCATATCCAATGGACATTATTGTAGTTTTCATTTTTGATAACAGTTGATATCCAAGTGAATTTTGTTGAATGCTCTTATTGTTTGCTCTGGTATGTAAATGATATGCAAATGTTTTCTGTAGATTATAATCTAACTTTTAATTCTCAGAAGGTTAATATTCTTGTACTTAATGAGGCATTTCCAGGGGTGAACAATGTGATTTAGAACAATGTGAATGTCAGGGATTTAGTACTGCCTAGGCCTGGCACCAGGAACAGAGTCCGCACTTCATTTGGCAGGAGAGAATTTGTTTGTATCCTAAGAGGGCTGTGTCTGTTACCCCCCCCCCCCCCCCCCACTACTCTTACTGTCACAAACATTACCTGCTCAGATTCCTTCACCTCGCCTTTCACCCGGTGTGTGATATCGGTCACCCTCACTCCACAGGCAACACTTTAGGTGTCATGTGTCTGTCAGACGAATGAGGTGAAGTCTCCTTCGGTGCCCTAACACCCGCTAAGAGGTATTGACAATCAGATTGGCTCGTGTACATGCAAAGCACGCTAAGTTTACCATCCCGACGGGCTTTGTGGAGATACCCTAGCTTTATTCATGTCACTAGTATCTACCTAACGGCTTATGGAATACTGGAAAATATAACATTAAATTGTTTATCTGTAAATATGTCAAAGTTCCCTCCAAAAAAGCAATATGAGATAAGAGAAATATAAACATATTCTAAGATTTCAGGTTTAAAAAAATAAAAATAAATAAATGAAGAACTGATTCATTCATTCATTCATGATCAGTACACAGATAACAGAGGAATTAGTGTACAGTTGTTTTGATGTAAAAATGTTTCTGCAAACCTCCAATATGTTTATATCACACTAAGTATGGCTTTGTATTTTCCTCCCTCACAGGACTGCACTTTCTTTACACGGAAAGAAATTCTTCGGTGAGTGACGCCTCTCTCATTTTTCACTATTACCACATGCAGAATGTGGAGGGTTGCTTAATGACCCCGGAGATTTCGAAGTCAATGCAACATTATGTTTTCTTGTGTCTGTTTTTATTTCCATCCAGATGCATATTAACATCCACTTGTATGTCTCAAACTTACCATCATTTTTTGTTTGTAATAAACAGCTCACACGGAATATATGGGTGGATGTGTTATTTTCTGCGTTCTTCGATGTAACTTCGGTGCTCTGGTTGGAGCAGAACTTAGTTGCCTTAGTTAAAAAAAAAAAAATATATATATGTATATATTGTCAATGGAGAACAATTGAGTGAGTCTGAAAAAAGACCATGGCCCTTCAGGCAGCATTGGAATCTCAGTCACTCTGCTGAGCTCGGTTTCCACATGGTATGCATTCTTTACAAATTGGCAGCAACTATATTTAGTCTGTGTGAGAGATTGTCGCAGTGATATATAAGTCGTATCGGGACGGAGAGAACACCTGTATGTCTGTGCTATCCAGATTTTTCCATGCTGTGAGTGTCATGTTGAACGCTACCGGCGGCCTGTACTGTTTCTCAGTCCCTCCATGTTGATCCGAGTTTTGCCTCTGCTGTTTTTACATTAGCACAGCGCCTCACATCCTTTTTGGTTTTAATACCAGTAGAGTCATTGAAGTATCGCTGCTTTCAAATGTCACGGTACTGCTTATTCATTAACAGTGCTGTGAGGAGAAAAATAAACATTTTAAAACGTATGAAATTATATTTTGCCATGTGTTTTCATGGAAATAAAGATTTGACAGTATTGTATCTTACTTATATCCCCTCTTTCCATATCTGGATTTATAAGGTATGCATAATAATTACATGATCATGGCGATAACAGGACGTTAGAGCTATGGTGTACACGCTGAGGGTATAAATCTAACTATGAGCGTTGGCACCCCCAAACCGTCCCATGGGCCATAGCTGAACTTAATTATGCCGTTCATCACCCGGAGTGTGTAAATCTCCTGGTTGAAGAACAGCACGTGGGTCGTGTGTCGCACAAGCACGTCCCTCAGTCAGGCTTATTTTACAGCTACTGTACTAAGCTCTGCTTTACTACTGCCTCTCATTAAAAGACAGTATATCTCCTCCCTTTCGCCCTTTTGCTTGTTTCTCCATTCTAGGCAATTCGATTCTAGTAGCGGTACTCAGTTCTCATTTGGACAGACTTATAGTGAGGGGTTGTTTCAGACAAATAACAACCTTTCGTCTCTTTGTATTCCACAAATCATTTGTGCCTCTTCGATTTAGGCCCAAGTCTTATCAACGCTATTAACCACTCCTTACCAAGAATTATATATATATTTTTTTTATGTATTTTTCTGGTGAAGAATATAAGTTCTGTGAAGAAGCCTCTGGGAAACCATTCAGGAGGAGGTTCTTGAAAGATTGAAATTTACAGTTAGCACATAGGGTATATGTGTTCTAATTCTTATTGGGGGGGGGGGGGGGCGGACATGAGTGTGTCGGCCATTTATCTCACCCACTTTACTTAAATCATCTATCTTCAGAAATCATCTTGCTGTCATTCTCATCGAACCACCGAACTTGACAAACATTTTGCAGATGGGATCTCACAAGGTCTTCTTGATCCTGTCTGGTTATTATTGCTGTTGAAGTCTTTACTTTTTTAGTTGTTTCATCATACAGTTTCTTGTTGTATTTCATCTTCTCTATTTCCAGCCCATTATTATTATTGAACATGATTGGTTATACCTCTTATATCTTATTTGTATAATACCATGTATGAGTCATTTCAGAGAGCTGGTTCTCTAGAGGAGGCTGTTTACATCTCATCAACATATAGTCCCTCAAGCCTACATCTAATAATGCATATTGCTTTTTAATGTGCCTCCATGATTCAAATACAGTGCAAATAAACCCAGACTGCAGGTAACTGCGACCCCTACCTCTTTCCCTCCTGATCTATACAGTCTTGTTAATCAGCTCAATACATTGTCCATTGCCTTGGATGATTTATCGAATTGATTCTCCCATCCATCACGGTGTTTATCCTTCTTAGCACTCATGACCTGCCTCGACCCAGGGAGCAGAGAGAGAACAGGCAGTACATTGTGGTTCTATGCCCAGGACACATACGTACATGCAGGGCGGGGCGGGGCGGGGCGGGTGGGACAGAGAGATTAGATCACAGGCCGGCACAGATTTATCATGCTGCTTCCTCTGCAACCATGTTATTTATGGATTTTTATTTTTTTTCACTCCTGCGGCTCTATCAAAATCTCCCTGGCGACCCGGAGCCAGCTGACAGTGAGCAGTAAAGCGTGAAATTGGCTGAGCAGGCGACGTGACATTGCTTCTGTAACAGCTGTGTCACAGGAGATGTTCTGTTTCAGGGAGAACAGTGTCTTCTCTACACCTAGACCATTCACAATGTGCATCATGAAGGATTGAATCGTGGCTATTAGTTTGTGTATTTGGTTTGCTCCATTGCTATTGCTACAATATTTACATTCGTTTGATTATGCATTTATTTTTACATTATACAGATGTCCATATGCAGAATGATTCTGACAGTAAAAATGCTTTGATAATGTATCAATTTCTGCAATAACAGGATAATATCATTATTTTAAATAAAAACAAAAAAACTTTCCACAAATAATGAACTTCTGCTTGAGGTAAATAAAGTAATATTACATACCGGTACAGAAATTAAAGTAATAGTTTATGTTGTTTAAGTCTCGTTGTAGAATTAGTCCATAAATCTATCAATCATGTAAATAAAAACCTAGATTTTTCTGTAGTATTATGTTGCCGTGGTATTCATGGGTAGGAATTAGCAAAGTGCAATAAGGTTCAACAAAGCAAATGCAAGCAAGGTGCTCTGGTGAAATATAAACCAGAGATAGATCAAATATGCTTCAGTGCCACTAAAGATGAACTCATATCAGATGAACTAGTGGGATCAAATGTTATATCAACAATTCCCTGTAGCTGGTGGAGATGCTCATTTTTTAAATATAGATGGAGGATTATGTTTTATGTTTTTGATAAAGTAAAAAATGTTGTTGATTGAGTAATAAGCGGAGGATGGAAAACTAAATATTTTGGACTAATCTCTAATTTGCAGATGTGGTTTTGTGTTTGTGTGTGTGTGTGTGTGTGTGTGTGTGTGTGTGTGTGTGTGTGTG
>JAOYSI010044123.1:0-27435 GCA_025775065.1 Hiodon alosoides | reverse complement strand
CTCATTCCTAATACAGGTCACTGCATTTTGCTCCAGGCTATTTGTCTAGCTGTCACTCAGCTTTAGTTTTCTGGCCCGGTTTTTTGGTTGCTTCTGTATCTCGATTAAGTCCTCCAAGACGACGGCAGGCTTCCAGCTCACTGGAATGGGAGCCCCTACTCTTTCCCCCTCTCGCCTGCCCCACAAGCGATGGGCTCAGCGAAAAACGCTTCTGACACATGCCAGAAAGGCAACAATGCCTTTTTAATGTCCATCATTGGGGTGTCCGCTGGGGTGTCGTTTTCAACCAAGTTGAGTGACGGCCGCATAACAGGAAGGGGCTTTTTCTTTTGCCCTCTGACCTTCCAGTCGCCTCACCTGGAAGACGACCAGCTTGCCGTCATCTGCCTGCAGGTAGAAGGTCCAGGTGGAGGAAATGAAGCTCTGCGCAGAACTGATGATGTCAGTGCACCAACTGGAAACGGTGTCCAGGACAGAGAAGGGATGGGGTTGGTGTGCCAGAGCTTTCACCTGGGCGGAGAGGGAGAGGGAGGGAGAGAGAGAGAGGGAGAGGGAGGGAGAGAGAGAGGGAGAGAGAGAGAGAAGAGGAGGGAGAGGGAGAGGGAGGGAGAGAGAGGGAGAGAGAGAAGGGGAGAGAGAGGGAGAGGGAGAGGGAGGGAGAGAGACAGAGAGAGAGGGAGAGAGAGAAGGAGAGGGAGAGGGAGGGAGAGAGACAGAGAGAGAGGGAGAGAGAGAAGGAGGTTAGGGCCCCTTTACGCTGATAAATTATGCTTTTTCATACAAGGTGTCGGGATTAAACTGCATGCCAGATTGGGTGACAGAGAAAACTGTAACGTCTGGGGAAAAACGCTGGGACGGTTGCCCATTGGGACGGGGCGCAGGGACTCACCCTCCTCCTGCGGCTCTCGGCTTCCAACGGCTGGCTCCCGCACCCCATGATGCAGCTGTCCTCCTCCACCGGCCGGCTGTACGCCTCGCGGCAGGCTGCGTGGACACAGCAACGCACAGGCGCTTTCACAGACCACAGTTCCCCACCCCAACTCAAGTCAATGTTAACAAACGTACGACATCTATGGCCGGTGGGGTGGAATATTTTTAAATTGAAAAGCATCCCATTGACCGAACTGTGTGAATGTAGTCAGCAGTGTAGTCACTGGCCATCGGCACTTGGCTAAGAGGTAAATCTGCAGGACTGTTTTATTCATTTTTGAGGGTCAGTAATCAACCAAAGGCAAGTGCGTCTTCAAGGAATACGTTCTCTCCAGACCCCAGCACAAAACCGACAATTCGGGGCTGCATTACCTCCATGACACTCCTCCCTACTGGTGTTGAAATCAGCATTGCTGTTCACAAACTGGCAGATAGAGAATAGCAGGCAACCACGATGACAGGCATTCAGTATGGAATCCTGCAAGGGACAAACAGAGCAGCAAATACGTACTGTGTAAACAATCATAAATTCAATCACGATTTAAGCAAGGCCAACCAACTACAAATTCTTAAGCATATAATATTTTAAAAATACGTCATCCATTGACATGGTTGTATCGTAAAGCAAATCAAGTTAAACGCCTTGCTCAGGAGTAAAACAGCCATGCGGAGCTTTGGAAACCTAAACCACTAGGCCACACTGGTGGCTAATTTAATAAAACAAAATACTAGACTATTTACGATAGCTTAACCTAAGGAAATGTGTACTTTCATACGTTAACTTTTATCAAATGTACCTCTCGCTTTCACAAAAAGTTGCGTCGGCTCGTTTGTGTTAACACCAATTAAATATATGCACATTTAAACGCCGACGGAAACATCGCCCCCACAAGGCTAATACGATAAATTACCCTTTAGAACCCGCAGAATTTTAGATTACTTTTTAATGTGTCGCTGTGTTTATCATATCCAGCAGTGGGTGTTATGAATAACATTTCCATTCGAGATCCGCGCTAAGATTCGCTGTTCAATTCCTGCAGGTATTTATTTATTATTTGTTGGGAATTATAACCACATGTGTAGAATGATCATCGAACGTAATCTTGAGCACGCTTCACGTTGAAATATCTTATCTGACCGTTCCTGTTCAACAGTTCCTCAACTGTAAATGCCTTGATTGGTAGTCAATATTCCTATAAAAACAACAACGACAAAAAAAGAAAAATGCAATGTTTGGCTCTTGATTTCTTAACCACATCCGACCAGTTATGAAAGAAATTTCTTCTGAACACAGAGATTACACGTCGTTTGGTTGGCTATTGCCCGCATTCTTCGTTTCGAGACAATTAACTCGCTTGTTATTCGCAGACATTTTTGATAATCGGCATCCATTGTGGAGGGCCCATGTAGTAATCACCTTTTTCAAAGATAAAGGATTAAACCAAGCAAGAAGCTTTCACAGCAAATATATACATATATATCAAGTCACTTGACTTGATCCGAGGAGAATATCGATTCTGTCATATCAATGCCAGTAAAACTAAATGTATTCTTTCCGCAATTTGAATGGTGAGACTAGAATTCGAGCTCCGATTTCAGGATAAACAAAAGAGCAGGTTGCAGACATACCATGTTGATGGGGGGGAAGACGAAACGTGATTTGCACTTTTTATCACACAGAAAGAAATATGGTAATCATAAAGATGGAATGCATAAATAACTACAGGCTGATGGCGGATTCTGCACAATAAACAATGCGAATGTTGACAATACCTAATCAAATTAGGAAGATTGTGACAACCAGGGATTCTTTTGAAATGGTGACAAAAATTGCAAGTGTTTCTCCTGTTCGCACAGCATCTGTGGCCACGGACGAGGAGCAAAAACTGAACGCGTTAAAATGGACGCACTTTATGTCTTTATTTTGATTTTATGGAGACATTTCGACACAAAAGGAATCGAACGTGTGAGCCGTTCCACATCACTAACGTAACGACGCGCGTGACGTTTATAAATGTACCAATTTGTGGTAAACTAAAAACGTACAGCAATGAACGCGATGTCACTTATCGATATGAGGATGGATTATTTCCAGTGCGTTATGCCTCACTTACTTTAGATGTGCTTTTGTTTTTGACGGCGATCTGGCATTTCTTTTTGCAGAAATTGATGTCGCCTTGCTGCACGTCAAAGAGATCGGAAGAGGCGACTGCCAACCCCACCAGAAGCAGCGAAACGAGACTAGGGGCACAACGCAGCCTGCAGCCGAACTGAAGCATCGCGAATCCGTAGTCAGTCGCCCACGGTATCGGCGAGCACTGGTGCGGCAGTGGGCTCTCTCTATCACGGTTTCCGGCTTCTGCTTGTACTAGCCCACACGTTAGTGATGTCGTCACCCCCACCACCATCACACGCCACGCCCCCTTTGTGTCCAGCTCAGTCCCGTCCTCCGCGAAAGAAAAAAAACACTTTCCTTGAGGGATAACTTTCCATGATGCCGACGCTAGGATGTAAATCATGTAATCATGTAATAATTTAAATTAGCATACAGTACCATGGTACTTCTAAAAGTCTCGTCTCATATTTTTCGTCCTTATTGTCTTATTGCATGTATCTTCAAAGTATGCCTTATCAGAAGCCACATTATTTAATAAGACCAGGTTTACCGTAAGAAATTATTACGCATGGGAGTGTGGCTTGTTATGTCGTTACTATGTATTTTAATTTAGGAAACCATGTAAATATAATTATTATTAATACTAGAAGAATTGCATTAATACTTGTGTATGGTATGTATGGTTCTCATTCTGCATAACCTGGAGATATAGCAATCCTCAAAATATCAAAGACGCCAATCCCCACTTTGTCCCGGGACGCATCATTAAAATATGCGTTCTTAAAGTTTTCTATTGTGGGTCAAGCACTACGACAGGTCCCTAAATTCGCTTGTGACTTACGACACTTATGATTTAATAATTATTAATTTAAATTAGCGATTTCACCTGACATATCTTTAAGAGCTAAATAACAGACATGCATATACGAATATACTTGCACTAACCAAACGCAATATTACAACAATACAGTTCAGTGCCTTTTAAGCTCATATTTTTTTACTTGTTTGTTTTTATTTTCTTGTTCCATTACGTTTCCCTTCCTTGTTATTTATTATTTATGTATTTTTATTTAATGTTTTAAATTAATAAGGACTTCTGTGTAGTGTATTTTAAAACGCCTTTTAGCTGGTTTACATGATAGGTGCTGTACAAATAAAGTTGTTTTATTATTGTTATTATTATTATCATTATAATTTAAAACACTGATCTAGCTACAGCTCTCCTCACAAGGCCTAGACAGACACTTAAAACCACATCAAAGCTGGGCCCAAAAAGGGCTACAGAATAGTCACGCAAAATGAAGTCATTTGATGATTTGGAGAATTCTTTAGAGCGAGCGATTCCGGCTCAGGCAACAAGAACTTGAATATCCGGTCAATGACAATTAAACATCAGGAATCCCGAACGTCTTGCCCACTCACCACGAGACGGGCTGTTGGCGCAGCCACTGAAGACAAAGTCCAGCACAGTGTAACAAAGCAGGTTACTGTGATCCGAAGCACTCGGAGACTTAACGAACTTCACAGCTATTATATAAATATACCCATCATCGCCGCACTAGCATACAGTGACTCATTGGCCAAATCAGTGGAGAGCCGACGTCTGTTAGTCGAACGTTAGTCATATTAACCTCTGTGTCTGGCCGGATGCTTTTAAAAATGACCAGTTAAACTGAACTAAACAGACAACAAAGCCTGGCTTATATAGCATTCTGGTGTGATTCTATGGTTATCAGTTTACGGTGTCACCTAATTTTGCACTTTCATCGTGTAACAGGAACGTGTGGGCCTACGTTAAGTAAAGCAACATAATGTAACCACAACTTTGGGCTACTTCATCCCATTGAGTAACAACTATTCAGTTAAACCTTTTGGGTTAGCGTGTTTTTTTTTTATGACTGGAGTATTTGGGTGATACTGTAGTAACAGGGGTAATGTGACATATCAAGTCAGCGGATTAAACCATTTTAATTGACCGATTTAACCTCACGTCACGTCGGTCTTATTTAAAGTGGAACATAAGACTTGAGTTCAAATTAATTAAATTAATAAAACACCAAAGGGGTTTCTCGGAATACATTTCCCTCGCAGGACGTTGTTTTTAGGGGCCTTTTCCCAATTTTTCCATACATATAACACATTTGAATATGTGGGCAATTGAATTCAATTTCCCTAAATAAATGAATTATTTAAAAATAACGAAAGTAACATTATTTCTGAAAAAGGCACACATTTCGGCCACTACACTGCACCACGGCGATGACTGCTGTTCTCATTACGTTCACGATCCCCCGGGCTAAATATTTTTTTTTTTCCCCCTTAAGCGTGATTATGCAATTTCATTCAACATAAAAGATCTTTCACTGTGCCGGTCAGACTTCTTCGCGCCGCCGATTTCGTGAAATTCAATGACTCACGCGCCCACCAGGCAGCATTCGAAATATTACGGAATAATGGAAACATGCCCAAGTCAATGCTTTAGAATGTACGTCCAGGCAGGGAAAAGGGAGGAACGGGAATTATACAAAATGAAAAGAAAGGCAAAAATGACTAGCGACTGTGTGGGAAGGTTTGGGAGGGGCTTCAAAGTATCAACTTGTATGTTTTAACTGTTGAGGCGTGCACCGAAGAAAACGATTACTAAACCAAAGGAAACGCTTGGTAATGAAAACTTCTAACCGAGATGGTTCGAGAGGGGATACGTAGCTCAATAAAAACTCTCTCTAGTTGCCGGACAATTCACACCGTAGCCAGTCTGTTGCGCCTAGCGCCTGGAGCAGTGGGATTTTAAACCGTGCGTTTTTGTCCTGCATCTGCGTGAAACACTCAAAGTTAGTCGAAAAAAAGAGGGGAAAAGACCAAACGAAGATAGCATCAGAAACTTGAAATATGACCACCTTACTGGTTCTCTTCCTGCTTCTACCTCGCGCTCTGTCTTCTTCGACACGTAAGTACAAAAACACAAAGATGTGATTTCCTGTCGTAGCCGAATGCTGTCGTTGCCTTGTCTCCGTTTATCAAGGGTTTTCATTCGAGTTGGCAGAACACAAGGGGAGGGTCGCTTCTTTAAAAACTCAACAATACCCTAAACATCTACCTGAAGGGTTCAACGGCCATACACATGATTTGTATTTGATCACAAGTATATGCACACACAGCCCGCAAATATGCAATGAAATGTTAGAATCTTAATTAAACCAATTAAAATGTTAATATGTTAATAATAATTCAAAAATAATATAGAAAATGTATTTGAATGGCAGACTACTTTTCATGACTGTACATTTAAAACAAAACAAAACAAACAAACCAAATCAAAACATGAAACAAAAATACCTTCCGTAATTGAAGATGTAGCTTCAGGTTATGAATTCATACACAAATATTACTCATTCAATAAAAAACAGAAGAACTACATCTGAAAACAATAAGACAAAACACAGATTTTTTTTTTCTAAATGCAATTTCAAATGCAAGTGGTTTTAGTTTACCAAAGACCATAATCGGTCATATTTTAGCGTTTTACAAGCAATCACGTTAATTATCACACTTTTAAGATAGTAGGCTGAGTAACTACTTTAAATAAAATGGCGACAATGGAAACCAAATATTCTTTAGTTTATTTTGATATTTTTAGATTTTAGACCTATATTATAAAGCAGTTTACGCATAAACGTCTTCTAAATAAATACAATTAGTGAATTAATCGTCCAGTCTAGCCTACATGTTACCCCTCAATAATTCCAATGCGGTCAACGTAGTTGTCGAAATTGAAACACCTTGTTTACCATTGACTTGCAATGGATATTAATTGAAAATCCATGACTGGTTATCACGATTGTTAGTATAGTAGACGAACTAAAGTATTTACAAAAAATTAAAGGGTATTAACGGTTTTTAACTGATCAATCTCTTTTGAGAGAACAATTTCAATATTCAGCTGCGAGAAACATACTTGTTCTCATTATGTCATGGTTACATTATTTTACAGATTTTGACCCGATGTTCTACTAATTGTAAAAAAAAAAAGAAAAAAAAAGTCCATTATGACCATTATGTCTAACGGGTATGTTCGATATACACCAGACACGAATATTTAGTTCGATAATTCGATTCAGTTTAGTAATTTAATTGATTCTGTTGTTAAACTGGTTTAACCTAAACGCACACACACACACGCATGGTGATTACAATTTGAAAACAAAACTAAAGACTTTTTTGTCCTCCCATCTCGGCGGTGTATCCTGCACTGCGACGTATTCTGTTTCGCTACCACGTTTGTCAGCGTCTGTCGATTATTTCGCTGTAGCATGTAACGGTTTTACTACCGCTTTAGCATTAAAACAGTCAATCCAGAATTATATATATATATATATATATAATTTCTTTGTCCACCCAGAGATGGCTACCATCTTCCCCCTGGATCCAGCCTTACATATAGGCTCCAGCTTGACAGCAACCTGCTCTGTAAGCTCCGAGTTGGGACTCCATGCCAACACGCTATACTGGACCCTGAACGGAAGACGGTTGCCGAGCAGCACCTACAACGTGCTAAACCCTACTGCGCTGAGCGTCACCTTTTCATGGCTCAACGGCTCCCGGCAGCAGTCCGGTGACAACCTGGTCTGCCACAACAGTGGGGGGCGTGTGCTTGCTGGGTCCTGTCTCTACATTGGCAGTAAGTCTGAGCAGAGAGTCCTGGAACAGGCTTAGGACGCAGATAAAGACCAGGGTCTCATTTGGTAAGACTTTACGGTGTAGACAGCGAAAAACACAAGTTTTTTTTTTTTTTTTTTTTTTTTAAACTAAGAAGCGTATTACATAGAACAGTTTAGGATCCTTTTGCATTTGATGTTCTCTTCTGGAGCGTGCGATTATGTTATATAACTGTCTAACAGGCGTAATAAAATCACTCCTGTTCCATTCCCTGCAGAGTAGGCCATTATCTCTCAGATCAGTCAGAGTGTGACTCTCTTGCAGGAAAAAAGAGAAGACAATCGCAGGGTTAATTCAGTCGTGTTTGTCTGAGTGGAGGTGATGGCAGTGAGCAGATGTCTTCATTGTAGGGAATAATAAATTCAGCGCTATAACGAGACTGACATGTGAATGCTCAAATCGGTAGTTTAAAAGTTTGGGGTCTGAGTTTACGTTTGCGGTCATAAATGGCACATGTGATCGTTTGGATTTCTGCTGCTATTCCCGGATATTAATGAGTGGTTTACTGGCACTATGCAGACTAATACATGAAATTAACTGGTCTCTTTTGTTTTCTAGTGCCCCCTGAAAAGCCCGTGAATGTCACATGCTGGTCACGAAACACAAAAGACCTTACCTGCAGGTGGGCCCCTGGCGGACAGGGGGAGACATTTATCCGAACCAAATACACCCTTAAATACAAACTGAGGTGAGGCCCTGGATTTTCTACGCAAATAGAAACCTCTGGACTGTCCAATAACGGCATTAATAATGGCTCTGAAAGTCACTATTTAGCGTTTAAAATTCTGCTGGAGAGGCCGATGACGGATTTACCTTTGCATTGTCCAGGTGGTATGGTCGAGAAAAGGAGTGTGAAGAATACAACTCTGGGCACCCATACACCTGTTTCATCCCTCGTGATCTGGCTCTGTTCACGCCGTACGAGATCTGGGTGGAGGCGTCCAATCAGCTCGGATCTGCCACCTCCGATGTCATCACCTTGGATATCCTGGACGTGGGTAAGTGGCTGAAACGTGGCCCGGTTTCCCGCCCCGTCTCCCAGCCATTCGCCTGAGTGTCAGAACAAGCAGGGTACATGAAAATGCCCCGTTGCGGTCAAAACTTGCCGCCCCGGTGTTGAATCCTGTTTTCCCCTGACAAAGTTGCAACAGCTGACCCACCCTTTCCTTTGATGAACTCATCATTTTTTTCCCCTCTCAACCACATTTTTGGCACACTGTTCATGCTAGAAAGGAATCTTATGGCCTCTGTATAGATCCAAAAACCATGACGCCCCTTTAGCGCGCTGCCTTAAGAATGCTGATGGAGAAAATGATCTGTTCTTGTTAAAGTTCCACAGGTTATTAGATTAACTCCAAAGGGCCGGGACTTTAGTACACTTTTCTGAGTGGGTTGCCTTCAGAATCTTCCCTGAGTCATTGCACCCCCATGACTCTGAAGTGGTTTTGGAAAATGAATGAATGAATGAATGAATGAATGAACGGATACACGAAAACAGGGTTGCACCACAAATACCGCGTTTTTAACAAAGAGTTGCTATAAATACGTTTAAGAATAAAAAAAGCAAGCTGTGGAGCTTTTAGCAAATGATAACAAAGCGTTTGACGGTGTGATTATGTGCAACGACACAAAAAAAGTCACTTAAAACTGGGATGTGTGTGTGTCTACCTTCCCCTCAGTAACCACAGACCCCCCTGCTGATGTCCATGTGAGCCGCGTGGGGGAGCTGGAGGATCAGCTGAGTGTGCGATGGGACACCCCTCCAGCCCTCAAAGATTTCCTCTTCCAGGCCAAGTACCAGATCCGCTACAGACTGGAGGACAGCGCAGAATGGAAGGTGTGACCCTGCACCACTGGAAAACAGTGGCGTCGAGTGCGAAGTGTAGCACAGTAACCCGCCACTGCGTGGCGCTAAAGTTAACTTACCAAGTAAAGTTTGCAACAAAACAAAAATCTACTCAAAAGCTGTGTTTGCGCATCTTTAAGTTCTCTACAGCACGCCAATGCTTAGATTGTATATCTTTGTTTGAGATGGATGTGTGTCGGATCATATTCCAGGGAAATAGACCTGCACTGGCTCTGAATTTGGGCTTTCTGTGTGTTTTGTTTGCTGGGTCGGTCGACGAATGTGTGAACAGTTATCCTAGTTAACATGTGTGTTTGGTATCGGTTTGGCATGCCGCAGCTAACTGCGAGAGGATTATTCAGTGGCTGTTTGATTTCTCGTTCAGGTTGTGGACGACTTGGGGAACCAGACGTCGTGCAGACTGGCGGGTCTGAGACCAGGCACGGTGTACTTCGTCCAGGTGCGCTGTAATCCGGTGGGAATCTACGGCTCCCGGAAAGCCGGGATCTGGAGTGACTGGAGCAACCCCATGGCCGCCTCCACGCCCCACAGTGGTGAGAATCCAAAGCCCCTGCTGGAGAGAATGAGGTTTTGACATTTAGACATACTCCAGTCTATTTCAGATTGGCCACTGGATGATTTCGTTTGACGCTGGGTCTCAATGCCAACTCGTAATGCAATTCGTGGAAATAGATAAAATCTTTCTGTTATTCTTTACTCAGGTGTACGGATGTACATATCTGTAGGTACAGCTTACTTGGGAAGTAATTTTGTGGTTGTGGATTTGGTTACTTGATACTTTTTGTTGTCTAAAGTATTACTAAATAAGATGAAAGTAAATGCATGTGACTGATTTGAAGCAAATGGTAAATAGCGTTAGTGCCGTGGACTTATTTTTTTAGTTTTCCTTACTGTGAACAAATGCCTGCTGTTTATTTGTGGTTGTTTATGTTTGATTCATCAAAAGACATTATGAACATGATTTCATCCTTTCTTCAGCCGGATTTCAGGGAGGATATTGAGTTAGACCTGAAATGAGCAAAAACGTAGCAAGTTGTTGTAATGTGAGTGTTCCTAATCTAGTTAATACAGGGCAGGGGTGACCATGTGTATTTATCATGGATTTCAGGTGTGTGCTGTTAGACAAACTCGCCGTCTCTGTGTTTAATGAAAATAATTTTAAAAGAAGTTAACTCACTTAATTATTTATCACCAGGGGGCTCTAGCAAGCCAAATCTGATACATTGTGTTTGTGTGTTTCTGTGTGTGTGAGTGTGTGTGTGCGCACGTGCGCATGAGTATGTGTGTGTGTGTGTGTGTGAAAACATGAAAATATAGTTAAAGGATCTCCTTCTCTTGTTCTCTTGAGTGACAGTGAGATTTTATTTACAGCTTGTAATATCTGATTTAATCAAACAAGGGCAGAAGTACTATCGCATCAGGTCTCATTAGCTTTAACATTAATTTTTAATATCATTTCCTGTGAAGGTCTTAACCTACTGCGCCCTGCACACTGTAAATTTAAACTGCATGTGGCCAATGAAAACAAAGAAACCGAAACATGACGTGATTGGGATCTTTCGCCGATGGATTAAAAGAACTTGAGCAAAAGGCTGTGGGGGACATGTTTTTTCTGTTGTTGTAGATCTTCAAAGACTGATATAGTTAAACGCAACCAGCCAGCTACATTCAGGCTTATGTTATCACTAGAGGACATAAAAAACGAAGTGGAAACAGATTTAGGGATACGACAGATAATGGCTTACATGTTATTTGCATGGAGGGGACAGGAAACCGTTATCGCTCTCTGTTGTGTATCACGTGCGGCAGGCTGTAGAATGCTCATTTTAATTGACGGGAAAACACAACACAGACCTGTTCCCATCTTGTTCCCCAAGGCAGTATTATCTGCAACACTGTTTCATTCACTTAGTTTTTACTAAAACATTTCAGACCGTCTACCGCCCTAGGAGTTTAGACAGCAACGCGTCTGCTCTCTCTCGAGTCCCTTGGCCCTCCGACGCCCCGCTCATCAGCCCCGTTCTCTCCCCGCCAGAGCGTCTGCTCAGCGGGTCGTGCGACCCAAAGTCCGGGGAGCAGAACTCCACGCTGCGGAGGGAGCTGAAGCAGTTTTTTGGCTGGGTGCGTAAGCACGCCTATGGCTGCAGTGGCGTGAGCATCAAGCTGTATGACCAGTGGCGCGTCTGGCTGCAGAAGTCCCACAAAACTCGCAACCAGGTAGGTGAGGACCGTTTATTCCTTTTCTGCCTTGTGTTCCACTCCAGATCCAGGGGCCTGTTATTGCATTGTCAGCCCTTCCTTCCAGTCCGGTCCTTTCAATGCCGTAAACTCTACTTGCACCCTTGTCCCACACACCCCCTTTGTGTGTGAAAGCACACTATTCCGAGGGCTTTTTTTGTTTGCCTCAGCGTGAGACAGACAGAGTCGTGTTCAGGTATTTACGCGGTTTTGCCTTTACTACCATACAGAAAGTTTATGCCTTTTCTCTCTGGGAGTCATGCACTCTCCTTTTTACTGAATATTTTTTTAATGTCGTGGAGATCTGTGATCTTTCATCAAGTGCCACAACAAAGAGGAACGTGAATATAAACGCAATTAGTGAGGAGTTTAATGTACTCCTCTTGTTGTTCTGTTTCTCTCTGTGGTGCGGGCTGTTTGTTTCATGTTATAACGCAGCCCAAATGGCAGCCAGAAGGACAGAATACTTTTGTGCCAGGCTTACTGCCAGCCCACATCCTCTGCCTGCCCTTTGAACCAAATCAGTGGTTGTCTTTGCTACTGGGAGAGGGTGCTGTTAATCCAAAATCTCTTTGCTTTATATTTGCAAATGTTGTCTGTGAAGGCTTGCATGTAATCTGTTTGTCATTTGCATTTTGCTGATCTGCATTCACTAAGATCGTTATCAGAGTGTTAAACTCTGTTAAACGTATAATCACATTTTTGTAGATCTTACATCCCTGAAAACGGAAATTCTTAACATTTATTTTATTTATTTACTTTTTTTCAGATTTTACAAGGCGATAAATCATAGCAGGCCCTCCACACAAACAACAATCAAATATAACAGAAAAAAACTAGGAGAGAATGCGTCGAGAGAAAGGGATTCGTTGTTCTGAAGTATTGTTGAGGGCGAAAAAAAACGAGGTTCTGCTTCTTCTGGAAAGAACACAGAACACAGAACACCGAACATTCTAAAAATAATAATAATAATAATAATAATAAAACCTTTGTATGAAATAGTGCTGCTTTGGGTGGCACTTTGAAACAGACTTGAATCTCTCTATGAAGAGACAAATATCGTCCCAGAGCTGTGCGTTGCCGGTCTTCAGCCACGGAATGACAAGCAGCCCACCACAGCAGATTCGTTTCAGTGACATTTCTTTCGAACGCACAGTTGACCAAGGGCTCTTTTCCCCCCCAATACTAGAGCCAACGTTCTCGACCTGGAGCACTGAATGAAATCTCAGTCTGAATGTAGCATTAGTACATTAATTTTATTACGTTATTTACATTAATTTATCATTCCGAGACCAGAGGCTTGGAAGAGCTACGCCTGACCTCAGCCACGAGGAGGGAGTCGGCGTCAGATCAGGCAAGCGTACTCAACACCGTCAGATCCTCAACAGAAGACTGTTACGGCGAATGGATTTCACGCGTGGAGGTGGATCTGAGATACACCAAGAGCTTCCTGTGGACCGATTTCAAATGATTGATTTGCAGTGAAATGGATTCCGCCCTTATTTTGCTTATCCCAGTTTAATAGCCTTCCTGGGCTTTACTGGTGGTTGGTCATTTTGGAAAGGACACTGAAAAGCAGTACCATAAATTATTTGAGGCTATTTTGAAAAGATGGCTCACACAGGGTTGAAATTAAGATTTAAAAAGCTGTACTGTAACTACCATTGTGATGTTTTTTCAAGAACTGATAGTATACATATCATCTTGAAAAGATTTATTATACCAGTCCTATGCAAATATCCCTAATATAAAGAGGGTTATTGGTAATTCAAAATTGGTAAATCATACAAAATAAAAATTTAGGCAAAACCGTATCTGAAAAATGCCCTCTGCAGTTAGTACCTGCTCACGCCGCTGATGCTAAATGGTTGTCTAATATAGGCAGAGACAAACTGTCCAAATGCAATCACAGTTCTAGTACCTTCTAGATTCATGGAGGTGCTGTCCGCCTTCTACTTGATAGCTGTAATCCTGTCTTGATGAAGGAAGAAAAGCAAGACAGTGGGCGTGAAATTAGCGCTGCGCTCAGAACCAAGAACGCGGTCATACCTTTCGACCGTGGCCTCAACCTGCAAACTAAAGACGGGCCACTGGCTCTACTCTGCATGCCAGTTAAGGAGTGTTGGCTGTGTGGGAGCTCTGACTGATTCCAGGACAGTTTTTGGTGGCGCTTCGGCTGCGGCGCCGTGGGACTTCACATCACTATGCTGGACTGTATTCACTATGTGTAAATGGCTGTATGTACGTATGTCGTCTTTATTTTTGTATTGAGTTGTATCAAAATATTTAAAAAAAAACCTCAAGTCGTGTTTATTTCCCTAAATTATATGTTGGTAGCAATAAAAACACTTATCCGAATAAAATCATTGTTTACACAACAATAAAGCATTTTATACAGAAGTGGAAATAATACACAGGTTACTCAAAAAACTGCACTCAGAACAGGCTTTGACAGTTTATAAATTACACTGTGATAAATTACACTGACAAAGCGCACTGCATTTCACAACTAAGCCCCTCCGTCACTTTCCAAAACAGAATACAGAAGCTGTGGCATTCTGATGCATTATCGCACAGCAGCAAGGCGGGCGATGGCTTAAAGACAGGAGCCATATAATGACCAGCCTCTCAAGACCAAGGAAACGGATGAGGTCGCTGCAGCACAGCCTGTCAATCACAGCCCCCCCCCCCGAACGCCCATCACTCCGGCTCCTCCGAGTCGTACTTGAAGTCCTGCAGAATCTCACTCAGAGCCTCTGTGTTCTTTATTATGCTGGGGAGGAAGAACGAGAGGAGAGGGAGGTGTGTCACTGTAGACAGTCCAGACCCCAGAAGCAGACTTTCACGCACGGCAAGGGCTACCAGTCTGGGATGGACGCCATGGCAACGGTTGACCGGCCTTTTTAAATTGAGACCAGATTAGACCGAGACTCGGAGGGGCAGGTTATGGAATTTTGCATGCCTCAGCACTTCACAAATCATTATGAAAATATTTAACCGCATGAAAATGTGAACGGGTGACATTAATGTTCAAAAGAAGAAGAAGAAAAAAAAAAAAAACAGGTGGCACTTCAAAGACCAATATATCCATGTTCTGAAAATAAACAATACTGAGAACCTTGGGCTACTGTGGATTTCCTCTCATTTCAGTGCAGACCCTAGTACAAGCATAGTGCAGATATCAGTATAAATCAGCATTACACATTTAGACTGCTTTTTTTTCCCCCCTTCAACGTCAATGTATAAATAGCAAATTTTTTATTTTTATTTTTTACATTTGCCGTTGTATTGTCAATAGGTTTTTAAAGACGGGGGGCCCCCGGCCAGAGGCTTATGCTATTTGGGGTGCCTTGGCATGGAAAAGATTGGGAACCCCTGTACTAAAAAACACATGTTACCACATCCACTTACCATGAAGTGCTGTGCCGTAAAAATCACTGAATAATCACCCTCGCCTCCAAGTGTGGTTGGCGCATTAAAATGAACGCGGGATTTCTGTACAACCACGCTTTAAGCCCAATTTGTGTTCATACCAAAGCGCTCGCATTGGGGCGGGCCTATTCAGAACCACCCGGAGAACGCCGTTGGAAAACCACCCAACACAGGAGTCGTCCCCAAGCAGTGAGAAGGCTGAAATGCGCTCTTACTCCTGTCTGATTTCCTGGATTTTCTCCTGGCAGCCTTCGTCTTCTGGGTGATCCTGGGCGTTCTGCTTCACCAGCTGCAACTTGGCTGTCTGCACACATGACATTTTAGACAATGGCAAATGTTTAATAAACACAGAGCAATCGCATTTAAGAGTTATTGGACCCAACCAGGTGGAGCGTTTCGGCACGAGTGCGTCTTGTTCCATGGTGTTCAGTCTCATTGAGATTACAGAGAGGTATTTGGCATCTGCAAAGACATACTTTCCCTCCATTCCCAAGGTTGTGTTTTGTTATATTTTTAAGTGAAAACCTGACCCCTAGCGGCTCAACAGAAACTTACCTGGAGAGGACTCAGGACCTCCTAGGAATTTCTTGTTAAATACCACTTATGGTCAACGTTGAGGTAGTAATTTGTTTAACACAATCTTTTAATAACATTACTTAAAAAGGATAAATTTATGCTCAAGTGTTACTGAAACTTTGTAACAGTTTATGATTCATCAATAAATATCAGAGTACTAAGGACTATTTCGGTAACAGATTTAAACAAGAAAAGATTTATATAAACATGACATTAGGGCAGAAGTAAGCCATTTCCAGTACAACAGAGCAGGTTAAACGTATGAAGGGGCGTTAAAATATCTAGACCAAATGAGGCCACACATTTTAGAGAGAGAAGACAACTTCCTGCATTCTGTTTTGTAGCGTCATAGTGCAAAACGTAACCCTTTCTTAGAAATAAATGTGAATCGTGAATGATTTCAATTTTTTGTTTATCTTATAAGCATTTCATTAACAAGTAATAAGGGTTTCAAACAAGATCGTTTTTTGTTTATTAATCAACCTCATTTAAATTATAAAGATGCCATTCCAGTAAAATTAGTGGACTGGGTACATTCCTTTATCGTGCTTATGTCACCATAATGCAAAGTAAAGTGAAACATACACCTTATGTCACGATAATGCAAAGTAAAGTGAAACATACACCTTATGTCACGATAATGCAAAGTAAAGTGAAAAATACACACCAGCTCCAGTTTCTGCTTCTCCTTGGTCTGCAACTTCTCAATGTGTTCGGAGAGGTCAGGGCGGTCAAAATCTTGGTGCAACCGCTGCTTGATTTCCAGAACCTCTTTCGACATCCCATTGAAAGCCTGCGTTATCTCGTGGACCAACTGTCTGTAGTGCTCGAAGTCATAATGGGGCCCGGTTCTTAAATATGCCTCATGGCCCCTGACAGATAAAGTCCAAAAGTTGTGATTATGGACATCTATAAAGAAGTGGTGGGTGCATAAAACACGCGCAAAAACATCGTAATACTTACTCTTCAAAAAGCTTGTAAGCTTCAACCCGCTCGGCTTGAAGGACATAGAATCGCTGCACCAGCTTTTTAAAATCTGTTGGGGACTAAATGAACGAAAAAGCACAAAGATTTAGTACCAGGTAAAAACAAAACCACGACATTGATATAGTACATAGAATACCCGCGCACGAAGTGCGGAACACTCACTTCATCATTACATAAATAGTTTAGCTAGTAGCAATACAAATAATTTCAAGAGCAATACAACACCTCGACATTATGAGTATCGAGACAGTATTACTTAAACATTTATACACATAAACCTACCATGACAAACTCTGACGGAGGTTCGCATATACGTTTACAGGAGATAAAAAGCAAAAACAGAGGCGTTATTCAACCATCAAATGTCGAAGTCGGACGTTAAATAGTACGTTAATGCTTGAATTTATCAAAAAGTCAAAGGCTATTAAACCGAATCAATTAGTTTTCAAGTTACAACTTGCTGTAAATATAAGCGTAAAAAGACGCTTAACTGTACAAAAAATAAAACACAGGTTCAAAAATACTTTGAGTCTGTCAAAAGATGAACACGCCGTTTCTACCCCGATTCTTGATCCTAGCGAAAACTGATACAAAACGCCGTTTCGTCAAACAGGAAATTTCACGTATACGCGGCTCTGATAGTTTTAATGAAAGAGGAAAATGGATTTAATTAATTAATGAATACTTTTTACACATTATCCGTATTACCCCCCCAGCTAGGTACGTTTCTGCAGGTGTTTAAAGAATACCTAGTTGCTATCCGGGAAATAATTGTATGCTACACTGCCGTACGAGATGACATAAAGACGTAAAACGTAGGTCCCGTTTCTCGACAATTAACCAAATTCCGAATCCTAGTACTCCAAATATAATACCATGTATGGATATTTTCCGGGAATTCCAAAAAATGTTAGTTCATTCTAATTCCTTGACAACTATTACATATTGTATTATTTTTCTCCCAAGCAATAGGTATCTAGAGTTGGTAATTACTCAACAAGTCCCCCTTCCCACCTAACGCTGTTGGTGGGATACATCATAGCTGCGACCAGTTATCAAGCAAGTTTGAAGTCAATGATGAACTGCCAAGTAGCAATAGCTACATCTATAATCGGCTAGGACAATAGCAGCTGGCGCTACTAAACACAAATACCTAAATAATTATATATTCTGAAATGTTGTCCTATAAACTTTATATGAAAGGAGGAGTCCACTGTTCTATATAAATAACTTAATAATCGTCTGCTCATTAACAGACCATCCCCACGTAAAGGAATGAAAGGCTAAGCTAATAAATTACAGGTTCCGTTGGTTTAGTTCACCTACTAAAGGTAAGGACACATACTTGATGGCAAACCCCAAGTAAATTGTGTGAAATTTAGTTACTTTTGAGATATTATTTTATTTTTATTTTTTTGTACATACGCCGTTTAAAATCACAAAAAGTGCATTTTACCCCAGGAGCCGCAGTATATAGAAACTGCCTGCGTGAACCAAACTACTTGGGATACATTTTTAGCACCTCAACAGTAACACTGCGTAGGCAAACCAAGTAGCCAGACTCAGTTGATTAAGCTTCACCTGGACAAGGCTCCAGTATCAGTAACTTACAGACGTGGACCACCAATCATCCACTCGTAGTAGGCTACATGATATTGGCCACGCATTACCTCCATTTTTAACCGCGCAGGACAACTTGTGTTCCAAAATGAGATGGCTTCTTGTTAACTTGCAAGTCAGTAATTGTGTACTAACGCTAGATACTTAATGCTAATAAGAAAATCAACATATGTTGTAAACCAATGACATTTGCTTTCCGAGTTTGGGACTAGAAGGCGCATGCCCATATATGGTAGAAGACTTTGACGCAATATTTAATTTCGAATTCAGTTAAATCCCGACTACCGGACCTACGCTGTACTTCAATAACATGTCAGGTTGGCGCATTTGATGACGTCGCTGTTTAGTTGGGCTACAAATGAACAAGCATTCGAACCGTCACTTGTAAGTATTTTCTACAACAATGAAGTTTGTGGTACCCTGTCTGTAATTTTAGATAGAAATAGTCATATGCGAGTGTTTCTAGAGACGATTTTAGGGAGAACGCTGAACCACCAGCTAGCTAATATTTACCAATGTTAGAAACGGGAACAAGTGCTACATGCACAAAACTTCGCTAGCTTTATTGTTTCTCTGGCATTATATTGTTCTCTGTAGCAGTACAAATAACATTTTCTACCATTTGACAACTTGTAATCGTTAGCGGTCTACACTCACTGCCCTGCAAAGCGACTTTCAGTTCCTTCATAACATAACGCAGGTAGCCGCTCAATTTAGTCATACCAACTAATGTGGTTCCCCCTGCTAATCTGAATATAAACTATATTTTAGTCTTTGCATTCTTTTAGTCACTACAGAAATGGACAGACTGTTTTATGTAATGGCTACAAACTACTACTTCTTAAAAAAAAAAATGTTTCTGCACCCTCTTTGATCCCTCCAGGGCTTTAAACCCGTTAAGAATTAAATCTTAGAAAATAAATAAAGAAATTTCACACCATCCTGTTTTCCAACTTGTAGGGGCTCCTACTCTCGCAAGAAAGGGAGAGAGTGGAATGGAGTCAGGGTGCAGCCGCAGCAGCAGGAGCAGAGGGAGGTGAAGGGGAACCGTGGAGAGTCGGTGCCCCGGGGCACCTGCATGAGCATGTGTCCCGGCCGTGAGCTCCGCGAGAGGGAGGCGCAGAGGCGGCTTCACCGGTTCGAGATGCAGCCGGGCACGGAGGGGGCGCGGCCGCCCAGGGCCGACCCTGCGCGAACCGTGAAGGAGTACTCTCGTCCCGCCGCGGGGAAAGACTCCACGCGCCCCAGTGACCTGCGACCCCCGTCGGTGCTGCTGGAGACCGTCAGTTACCTCATCAACGACGTTGCTGCGTCGTCTAAACTGCAGCCGTGGACTGAGGCTGGTGAAGTTTTCCTAGTCTTCCTGCTGATGTTTTTTAAATAAATAAAAAAAACATTTTCCGTACACCAAATACGGGAGCGTGTGAAAGTGAGTGAAAACCTTTCTGCTCTGGCGTATCGCAGGTGTACGACTTCGTCTTCGACCGGCTGCGAAGCGTGCGACAGGATATGATCATCCAACGGGTGTCCGGGCCAGACTGTGTGGCCGTGCTGGAGCGGACCGTACGCTTCCTGCTCTACGCCGCCTACAGGCTGTGCGAAGAGCCACTCCGGCTGTACGACCCGCGTATCAACGACACGCACCTTCAGGAGAGCCTGAGCTGGCTGCTGGAATCCTATCCCAGCAGCCACCATGAGCGCCAGGAGGAGTTTCAGGCCCTCAGTCTGCTCTACCACTTGGGTGAGTGTGTTGTAGTGGGACTCGACTCCCTTTTGAGGGTGTCAAAGAAATGAGAGGATGTGCAGAATGGTGCAACTAAGGGCTGCGATAGAGATGGTGGACGCCTGGGTTTTCAAAATCTTCAAAATCTGGTTGTCAACTGTTTGACCAGAATGACTACAGCTGATCTGGTTTTGTTTGCTTCTATGTCAATCCAGTGTTGTCACTAAATTTCAATGACCAAAATTTAACGTTTGTTTTTGCTTGCATTGTACTAGTGATTCAATATCTGTTGGAAGAATAAAACTGAAAATTTAAGTAATCTAAAAGCTATTTTTGTTTTTTTTCCGTTCGTTTACCTGTGGAACATATCCGCATTTCAGACCTCCAGGTAACTCCAATGCTACAAATGCATTTTAGCTTTCGCCCAATGCCAGAATGTTTTGGAGACGGGGAATTTATAATTGAATGCAATGCAATTTATTGACTGATCGGCTAACGCAGGAGGAGGAACCGCCCAACGGCGCTACCGAAAGGGCTCTGGGAACACGAGCAGGAGCTTCGCGGCTCAGTAGCAGTTGACGTTAAAGTAAATGACCATGCCACTTGCCGTTTTCATGTTTCTGTAACGGTGGCCTAAACCTTCGAGCCAATTGAGCCCTGTGCGGTCGACTCTTGCGACATGGTGATAACCGCGGTCTTGGTTAAGCGTCTGACTGTCATAGGGCCCATGAATCGCTCTTCCGTTTCGTTCCTCTGTACTACACCCTGTACTATTGTAATGTTTGTGTCTTCTGCGCCTTTTCTCTGGGCTCACTTCCCTGCATTTCTTTGTGGGTGTCAGGTTCCGCCCGTGCCCTGCAGCACGCCCTTGAGCTCCCAGAGCGAGTGCGCACCTCTCCCGCGGTATGCCTGGCCCTGGCAGTGAACCGGGCCCACCTGGAGCGCAACCCGGTGCGCGTGCTCCGACTGGCCCGGCGTCTGGACTTCCTGCAGAGCTGTGCACTGCACCGCCACCTCCGGGCATGCCGGCGGGACCTGCTGCTGCTCTACAGCCACGCCCACAGCAGTCGGAACTGTCGTTACCCTCTCCAGAGGCTCTCCCAAATCTTGGCCCTGGACGAGCCCGCCACCGTCCAGCTGTGCCAGGCTTACGGGGTGACTGTGACGGGCGAGTGGGTCGCCTTCTCCAAAACCTCGTACGCCGAGCCTCCCTCCGGGAGTCTGCGTGATGTGCGCTCTTATGAACTGGTGGATGGGAAACGAGGGGAGTGCACTCTGAGAGAGGTCATATGTGGTTCCGTTTAGATGGCTTCCGGTAACGGCTGAAAGTTGGTCCTGTTTTTAGACTTGGGTTCAGTTTTAAAGGGATCCTGGAAGGGGGGGGGGGGCGGGGAATAAAAATAATTTTGTTTTAATTAGTTTGTGTTTTCATTCCTTTAAAACACCTTCCTCCTTCATACACATCAAAACCTCTGACTTAATGTTAGCATTTTTTCAAGATTCAGTTGAATAATAATAAGCTTCATACTGCTAAACCCCAGTTCTCAAGTGTTTTGTTAATGTGTTTTGAAACCTAAAATATCTGACTAAACTGACACAGAATATAGCCTCGAGCAGCTTTGACACCACTGTTCCTGGAGAGCCTTAGTCCTACAGTTACTGAGTTTGACTGCTAAGGGTTTGAGTGGGGCAAGAGGTTATCCAATCCATGGATTTGGGTTATCAATGTTTACCTACATATTTTGTTTACATGGCAGACACCCATATATCCAGGTGATTTTTTGTGTGACTTTCTTTACACTTCCCAAGGCAATTTAGGTGCAAGAATGTTTTTAGGAATTTACCCAGCAACCTGTAGACTATAAATCTGTTACCACTATTATTTATCGATTGATTTGGCGCAGGATTACAATATATTTAATGGCTGGATTCTCTTAACTGTGGAGGCATTTGGCAGGCTTCAGGCCTGTTGATGGAAAGTAGTGATTTTTTTGTGTTTGGGTCAAATGTGTGATGGCCAACAAGATAAAGAACACTAATGTTCGTGTGCTATCCATTTGAGGGCGCCGTAGTCCCACATTTCTGAAGAGTTGTGATTGTCAGTGGTGAATTGCAGCACTGTTCACGGAGTTCGCACAGGCGTTAACCACATATGATATGTCTATATAAGAATAATAAATGAAAAAGGCGCCAGAAAAACGTTTTTTAAATGCCGCTAGAATTTCTAATGCGACGCTAGCGTATTATACACAATTTCAAATACGCCACGTTCTCCGCATGCAGTTACGCTACAGTTCGTGTTTCGTTTAAGGCGTAATTCATTTAGTGTTTCGCTGTTTGACAAAGGGGTTGCTGCAAAAGAACGTGAACTAATTTGGTGGTTTAGCTCATACACCGCGATGTTGTTCGGTTCGGGAATAATCGTCCTCACATTACACGCGGTTTCCTCCGGGTAGAGTTAAACCTGTGAGGGGGTAAAAGAGCTAAATGTTTGTAGTTTAAGGGAGGAGAGAAAGCAACAAGGAGAAACGGGGCTTTGCGATACCGTAGGAGTCCACAGTAAGTAGGAGTTGTTCTGACTCGCACCATTAGCAGAAACAAAAGCTCAGGAACTTCAAAGGGACGAAGCTGCAATGGGAAAAGGAGAGAACTTTCTGTGCCAATTCAAGTAAACCAGTAAGGATTCTGTTAACGAAATACACTGCTTTTTTATATAGAGGAACATTTCTGGGGGTGGACACGAATCATTTGTAATGCTGAAATATGAGAGAACGACACTGAGGCGGGTGAATCGGGCACGCCAAAGCGGAGAGACACTGTGTGGGTTGAGAGAAGTTAACCTTACGAAAAAAATCGAATTGCACGGGTCAAGATTTTTGATAGTGTGTTAAAACTTGTTACCGCTTCGCCGACTCGAGGGAAACATAGTGCCCATTACAAGGGTTGCTTCCATGGATACGTTTAAGTGAAGGACAAATTATCGCTGCAAATTTCATTTTGTGTAAGAAAGCCTAAACTCTCATCAGGCTTTAAAAAGTGAGAATTTGTATTGCCCCACGCTACGTCTGAGTGGAGATTACAATGAAGTCCTGCCTCGCATCGTGGATTCTATCATGGACAGTTTTTATCTGTATTGTCTGCGGAGGCTGTTCTCAAGAAAGACTGTAAGTAATATTCTACTTTTCATTGACGCGGATATGCATGAATGAAGTAAATAAAGATATTTTCCTACATTTTAAATAGTTATTTTCACTCAAGTTCAACTGGACAATCATCGCAAGGTTTTAAACAACTATCAACCCCCCCCCCCCAGATTGCCTTTGCATTATTTTATATCAGTGATTATTTGGCAACCGGAAAGACACTTGTTGAAATTAATTTGAAGCAAATGCGAGAAAAGGTATTTATATAAAAAACTTTTGATAGAATAACTTCGAAATATATATTTTGGTTTTATTCAACGAGCCATGATTTATTGAACGCTATTTCTATGTGAAAAAATGTATTTATAAACAATGTTAATCTTGCGCTCGACGACATGCCCTTTCTATAGAACGATAACTTGCATTATAAGACATTTAACATATAATCTTGTGTAAGTATCGTCGGGACTACACAATAGTTGTTTTGAAAAGGTGTCTTGTCATTCTGCAGTAAAAAAAAAAACGTGACCGTTCTGCCTGAAACCGGTAATCGGCGCGGGTTCGTGCTTAATAATGTGATTCGGAAAGCTAAATCGGAAATTTTAGTTTATTTATATTATTGAAAAGACTTGGTATGTCTGAAGGTTTCATTGGGATATACAACCAGAGTAAAGTTGAAACGTTATTTTTACGTAACGTTACTAGGTATCTACGTCCAGGAAGGGTCCGCGGTGTTCAGTATAGGTGAAATGAATTAAATGTATCACCTTGTGCCCACTTCAAAAAACCCCGATCATTTATTTCGTAGGATCATGCAGATGACCCCTACTTTAACAGTTTTTAAGAGCTTCTTTCAACCACAGCAGAAGTCTTCTGCAGCATGCAAAATATGTATGGAATTACCTGGACTGTTTGTGTTGTGTTATCTACCGTGTAAGAAAGCCTAGTGTTCCATTTTGCTTAGATCTGATACCGAATCACTTTTCTTCTCATTTCACCTGGTTTACCGTGGTTGGTATTTGACAGTGGACTTTCCCCCGTCGGTTTTCTGTGGCGAGCCAGCAGTAATCCCTCACTGCTGTGTAATGTGATTGGTTTGACTTTGGGCTCTCTGATGCTATCAGTAATACCGCTGTCAACAGCATGCCGGAGCCTAATCCTGAACTGTGGAGAATTTTCTTGCCTTAATTGTGAAGGGTCACAGGCAACGCTGCCAAGACTCTTCCACAAGAATGAGCCGCAGAGAAAGCCTTGGGAATTTACCTTTGCTGAGGAACGCTGGCCTTCCTGGGCGGAGTATGTCTTCGCGTGAATGGTCTAGGAAAGCTTAAAACGGTTCTTAGGAACTGGAGCGTGTGCTGTCTATTGCGTACATGTATCTATCTGCTCGTACATGTGTGTTGCAAATGTGTGCGGACTCTTTAAAGTCTCATATTGGCGTACATAAGGGCTACTTTCTTGTGGTGCGTCAAAATAAGGGAGACTTTAATCACGTCTTCTGGCCTTCCTCACTGCACTATGTTCTGAGGTATTTTCTCAGGACTTTCAGGGATTAAATTGCCTGTGGCTTCTATAATGCCGACCACCTGATCACACGCTGTTTGAACCGTGCGAGTGGGTCTGTGGCCGTTTTACAAGTTTAATTATAGTCAATGTCTCTGTTTTCGCTGTGGGACTACAGAAATGTTTAAAAACAAGTGAGTTACAGCTGTGGGTTTCTGCTTGACAAAATCTCGTTCATGTGGACAAAATCCGCATCACGTCTCGCCATACCCTTCATTTGCTACCCGTGTTTCTTTATTTTAGTTATTCTGGGACACATTTATATACCATGTGCTGTGAGAAATGTACCCGTCCTGTCTGAGCATGGACATAGCTGAATGGCTTGGGTCAAGGTTCATCTTTAGTTTTCCTCTCTCAGAATATCCTGTCTGTCTGAACAAGATGCACTATGCAGAGATTTTATTTCTCATTAAAAATAACTATGCCCCCCGCCCCCCCCAGAGGTTATCTGATTGCTGCGCCCTCCGTGTTCCGTGCGGGCGTTGAGGAAGTTCTGAGCGTCACCATCTTCAACGCCGTGGAGGAGACTCGGGTCCAGGTTCAGCTGTCGGTGAAGGGAGAGACGGTGGCCCGCAGCCACGGGACCGTACGGGGTGAGTCCGACACCCACACAACGGCCGCACAGGGCCCTTTGACCTTTGACCTTTGACCTGTGGGGCGGACTTGGCCGCAGTAGCCCTGATTTATCTCTAAACCTAGGTCTGGCTAAGACTGTTGTGTCTAACCCCGATAGTTGGAAGGTTATCCGAAGGATACGAACGGAACTGCAGCAAATCCCAGTCATTTTCTCCTGTCTGTACCACTCGATGTCATTTTATTGTTCATTCTTCTTCAGATGTGGCACACTGCTGACTGACTTCTTTTCCGTCTTCGTTATTTTGCTTTTAATTAAGCGCGTGTCCTCTCTCATTTGCATTTCAGATAAAGGCACCATCAAATTAAAGGTGAGCGTTTCTTGCTAACTATTCCATGAAGTGGAGTGGTAATTGAGTGGACTAACCACCGGTGATATTTCGTCAAAATGCAATATTAAACCACTTTCAGTACCTTGGGTCCTGAATCCTTGTTTAGTTAAAATAATCCCTTTCAGTCGTTTCACATTCATTCTGGGTAATCCTGTAAACCTGTGACTTTTCCTTTCTCTGCTCAGGTGCCCAAAGGTCTGCGTGGTCAGGCTCTTCTGAAGGTCTGGGGGAACCTCCACCTTACTGAAGAGGGCTACATCTTCCACAACTACACCACCGTCACCATAGACAGCAAGGGCACTGCTGTCTTTATCCAGACCGACAAGCCCGTTTATAAACCCAAGCAGAAAGGTCTCTCATTTCAGAGTCAAAACTCGTTCTCTCGCGCTGCGGCTGTCTGTTTTGAACGAGCGCTTGAGGCGGCGAGTGTGAGCGTTTCGAGGGGCGTCAGTCCTACATGTGTTAATGCTCTTCTCTTGTCTCCATTCAGTCCTCGTTAACGTGTATTCGGTCACGCCTGATCTGAGACCTGCAAACGACAAGGTAAACCACCTTGCGTCACACGAATGCATCGGTGTGGTTTAGAAGAGGCCGCGAAGCCTTTTTACCTAGCGCTCACAATATAGCACCATGTGGTGTCCTTGGAATCTCCACAGAAAGTATGAATATTGCACCACTCTTTTATTAAAATTTTAAAAAAAGTTTATTAAATCTTAAATCCCGTCTTGTATTATGGGATGGGGGTGGCGGCAGCAGAGGAAGGAGACTTTGTTACGGACGACCTGGGCGGTGTTTTACTAGAATTTGTGAAAGGGTTGTAAATGCGCCGCGTGCTTATTGGGGGCGCGGTCATTCCGCTCTGCTCGGACTGTGTTCACAAATGTGTTCAACGCGCACCGCTTTGTGTCCCCCCCCCTTCTGCAGATTGACGCGTACGTTGTGGTGAGTGGAGGTCAGCAGGACGACCCTGCAGCAGGACGACCCTGGAGGAAAAGGACTGCCGGGTCCTGTTCCGTTTCCGAACCGGCTGTAATAATGGGCCGGCACTCCTTGACGACTTCGGGCGTAACGCTCAGAACGGCCCCCTCTCTCTCCTCCCGCCACTCCCCGTCCTGTCCTGCGCCGTTTGGTTCGCACGCCTTCTTCGGCCCGCCGTTCTGCAGCGCGCACATTCCAGGATGCCTAGAGAAGCTGTGTAAAGGGCTGAAATAATTGAGCAAAAATGTATATTACTGTGGGGACCTGCAGCACAGCCCTGGGGTTCCAATTAGAGAAGTGTCTACTGAAGTGTGGTAAAATGCTCGACTGACTGCTGTAAAGACCTTGGTCTTTCCACTCCTGTCAGTACAAGGTCAGTCCGTTAATTGGCAAGTAGGACATAGGTCAACCTGAGGCCTCAAACGGTTTTCAATCTGCAAACCTGGAGCTTTTTTCTGGGTTCCCTTAGTAGACACAGCTGCTGAGTGGGAGTGAAATTGCCTTATTTGTTTTTAGGTTAGTTGTTCAGAGTGTCGGAGAGTGTTTATCAACCTTGCCTCATTCCACAGGAACAAAAAAAT
>JAOYSI010044112.1:0-27437 GCA_025775065.1 Hiodon alosoides | reverse complement strand
ACGTTCTCCTGGCATTCGCCAAACCCAGACTCATCCATCAGACTGCCAGATAGAGAAGCGTGATTTGTCACTCCACAAAACATGTTTCCACTGCTCCAGGGTCCAGTGGCGGCGTGCTTAACACCACTCCATCCGACACTTGGCATGGTGCTTGGTGATGTAAGGCTTGCATACAGCTGGTCGACCATGGAAACCCATGCCATGAAGCTCCAGGCGCACAGTTTTTGCACTGATGTTACTGCCAGAGGAGGTTTGGAACTCTACAGTTATTGAATCAGCAGAGCGTTGGCGACTTTTACTATGCGCCTCAGCACTCGGTGACCCCGCTCTGTAACTTTACAAACTTTCCGTGGCTGAGTTTCTGTGTTTCCTAAATGCTTCCACGTTCTAATACAGTACCACACTCGAATTCAGTGAGCTCTTTAGAATGACCCATTCTTTCACAAATGTTTGTAAAGGCAGACTACATGGCTAGGTGCTTGATTTTATACACCTGTGGCAATGGGACTGAATGATTCATCTGAAATGATTAAGAGGTGTGGTCCAATACTTTTGTCCATATAGTGTATATTTTTAAAATAAATAAACAAACAAAATATACATAGGGTTCACAAAAAATAAAAACTTAAATAATTAACTAAAATAATAATGAATGGAAACCCCATATTGCTGGAAAATGAATGGTTTTGGCATATATTTGATATTCCAATTCATGGTAACTATGCTCCCTGTATGTTAGAGGAAAATATAAGTGAATGTTGCCCTTGGAATGATGAAGGAACATTCCACTGATGTTCAAAACATTTAGAACCCCTGGAATGTTCTTGTTATGTTTCAACTCATGTTGATACTTAATACTCTGAAAACATGGTCAACATATTTTGGATGAGTTTTATATTCCATGCTGGGAATGTTCTTAAATTGTTATTAAATGTTGATAAATTGTTGATATCTAATATTTTTTAAATATTATAACAACAATCCAGAAAGATTCCACCAAGCATGCATAACATTAAACATGAACAGAAAAATGCACACTCAACAATTAAAGCTCTAAAAAAATTATCTGTCCATAAAATGGTGTCCAAAACAAACATTATTTTGATAATGGTCTTAAATTGATGCGGCGCGAAACTAAAACATTTGTCACAATTATGCTTGACTGCCAAGTTATTAAGCACAGGCTAATATGTCATGATTTCAAATACAGATGTTGTGATTGATGACTGATCTGTTGAATTTCAGGGGCTGCTTTTATCTCAAAAATAAACTCAACACTTTAGACTTTATGTTTCGGACATAGTTTGCCCTACACTCACATATAACTTTTTTCAGTCCTCACATAAACCGATTAAAGACAAACAAAGTGTGTCATGTATTTCATGTAAGGCTTGTAAACCGGCGCCTGTATCTGTTTTGTTTGGCGTTCGAAGGGTACACAACAGCACTTGGACCGCGAAGGAGGTACCCGCATTGACACTTCAGTCGACAGTATCTGTCAAATACGCTACTCTTCGGTCCGTGAAATGCTGTGCTCATTACGTTTGGGGGGAAACAGATTTAGTAAATAACTATCTGGATTGCTTCCGAGATGGAACCAAGTCGTGCTAATTGTAAGTGGCTTATCGATTTGTCCATAACATGCATACTTATTATAATGGTTTTAATGCTGGTAGCGTTGCGCGTGTGTACCTATATTTGCTGTCGTCAATACAACTTTTGATATTTTTACACAAACTACGTGTGAGCCTTAAGTCCGTTTCAAGTAGTGTTAATTTGGGAGCGCTTAAATTTTATTTGTGTTGTTTATTATTATGACGACGATGACACAGGTAATACAGTAATAATTACCACGGAGACATAATTTTGTACCTCATGTAAGATGAATTGGTTATGGTAGGCGCCCAGCTGCTGTATTCGTTAACGTTACTGTTCAAACTACGTGGAGGTATTATCATATATCAAGTCGAAGGTTTGACTAAAATCAAAACCACAGACTACAATGTCGTTATTTGCTAGACAGGTTGGTTTTGAATTGTCAACATGCGATGAGAGTCTAAAAGTAATTGTCCTGAAGGGTCCAATCGAACGATAGAAAGAAATGATTCCCAGAATTGCTATAATGAACAAAAATCTTTAGAATTAACTTGCTCCGACCTTTAACATGTTGTTGGCATAACTGTATCGCTGTAATTAACATTTGGCTGAGACCAAATCAAAACTTTGTCAACCCGCTAATCGCATTCAATAACGTTTCCTTTCTATCCCTAGAATAAACGAGACACTTAAAAAACAGAAAACGCTTTTTTATGGGTTTCAAGTTTTCATTTTTCCAGGGTTCGTTCACTCCAGTATCGATATTTTTAATCATAGCCTATATTTTCTTTTGTTTAGTGGGATTTTTTTTTTTTCTCAAATGAGAAACGTGCACTAAAATTGTGCTTCGTTTTCTTGTCAGGTTGTCAGATTATCGACATACTACCCTCTCTTTCAAATGTATTTGTTTAGGATTTTCACGGGGATATGTTCTAGATATTGAGCTTTATTGCACCACCTGGCAGCTGATTTAAGGGTCCTGATATTTTTATTCTTTATGCTCAGTTTTGATTTAATTCCGACTCCAGGGGAAAACAACTAATAATTTTTTTATAATATTATCTAAAATAAAGTTATTTTCTAAATGACATTTGTGTTGCTTTCGGACAAGAACACTTAGGATCTTAGCTTTTTTTAGTTCTAATGTTTATGTAACTCTGAGTCCTAATAAAACCACCTGTGGTGAGAGGTTTTTGGATTAAAGATATCCTAGAGATCCTCTACTGTGGTAGAAGCGGAAGGAGAGACCCCCAGTGAGTCCTGAATGTATCTTAATTTCTTCCCGTAGCTTTTCAAAGACAATATGATCCCACTGCATTCTGAATCTGATTAGGCCCTTCTAGACCTGGATAGTTTTGATGGTATTTGCTGTGCAACAATGTGTATGTTCTCTTTTCTTAGAAAATACCTCACTGACCAAACAGAAAGGAAAGTGAATTTAATGGTGAAAATGAATTTAGATGGAAATTGAGTTTCACAGACACAAATTTATCAACAATTATTTATTACAGAGCAGAAATTATAGAGAAAAAAGACCCTCTTGCTTTCCCATATCCTACCAGTTCTTGCTCACCTGTGTTGCCATCAGATGGCCTTTTGCCAAATACAATGGGCTATATGGTTAAACACAGTCACTTTTGTCAAAGCAATAACACCTGTGGTAATACACAGGATGAGCTTGTTCATCTGCAGTGCAGTTTCCACTTAGAGGGGATGTGCAAGTGAGTCAACAGTCCCATCTGGTCATCAGTTTCTGCTGTCAGTACCCTCACTCGACCTCCGCGCTTCCGACCTGCTATACAGAGACTAGTGAAAAAGCCTTGTTGCCCTGTCTGCTTACTGTGCATATGCAAGTGGAATTTATTCAGTGTATGGCAATGTTAGTATTCCTTGTTTCCTTGGAATCTCGTTTACGATGCATTTGTTGTTATTAGTTTAGGTATTCGTCACACTTGATTTTGTAAGTGTAGATTCTACTGGGTTGTGTTAGTAACACTAAATTGATTACTGTTACTATATTAATTGATTATCCACTGATTCTAATTCTTTAAGAAGCCATAGGAACCTGGCTCCCAGGGTGTGTAAACAACCATTTTCTGACTAGCTGATGACGTTGATTTCATTGTGTTTTAGTGCTGTATATTTGAAGCACTGGACTAGCTAAAGTTATGTTACAGTTGTGTACTTTTTTGAGCATTTCTAGCTAATACCAGAGCAAACTTTAATGTCAACATACAGACGGGTGACAAATCATAGGAAAAACCTACAGTGAGGGGGTCCGTAGGCTCTGTTATGCTGTCGGGGGCATTTTCCTAGCATGGTTTGGCTCCACTTGTCCCCTTAGGGGGAAGGTTCACTGCAAATCATTACAAAGTGATCACCTTTATCCCATGGTGAAACATTTCTATCCGTATCGCAGTCATCTCTTCCAGGATAACAATGCTCCCATCGACAGGACACGAGGGGTCACTTAATGGTTTGATGTGTATGAAAATGATGTGAATCATATGCTATGGCCTTCACAGTCTCCAAATCCCCACAGCACTCTCCACCACCATCATCAAAACACCAAATGACTTAAAATCTTTTGGAAGAAGGGTGTTCCATCCCTCCAGTAGAGTTCCAGAGACTCGTAGAATCTATGCCAAGGCGCATTGAAGCTGTTCTAGCAGCTTGTGGTAACCCAACATCTTACTGACACTTCATGTTGGTTTTCCCTTTAATTTGTCGCCTGTCTGTATGTATTGCGATGAGAACTGTGGTGTCATCAAAGTATGGTAGGTAATCAATCTAAGTTATATACAAAAAAAAAAAAAGGATCTTTGTAAGGAGAGCCTTTTTATTGAATAATTGTCACAATTTATCTTTTTATCATTACTTTTAACATTAGTGTAAATTGTTACCATATACTGTGTGCAAACTCAGTGTATCTTAATTACCACTTCCTACAATTTCAGATATTTGAAATCGAGCCTTGTTGAAAGCTCACTGAATGTTGAAAACTCAGGAATTCTATTGCTGGGAAATCACCCTTATTTTGGTCTGTGGGCAGGCAGTATATTATCAATAAACAGTGATAAAGAAAAACCAGTGGCTATAAATAATCTCAAAGGCTTTACATTTGAATGTCTCTGTGCAAAGGGGAAAAAAACTTCTGGAATACATAGCTGTTGAGTGAAATCATAGGGATCTGAAAATGAGTCACATTTAGGAAAATAGCACAGCTGAAGAGGATCTTTGTCTTGGAGTTGGTTGGCTTCCTCGTGGATGCCAGTTTTAAGTGGTAAATAGTTTTACAGATATCAGTTTGCTAGCCCTGATGCCAGGTCATGTTCCAGCCCATTTTACTCATGTTACTTGTGAAAATGCACTTGTCTGTACCGTGCTGTATATCAACACTAGCTCAGCATCGACAGTGTCTTCTTTGCCATTTGTTACAAATCGCCATATTTAACTGACACACAGAACATGAAAACAGAACTGGTTATCTTCATTATTTAGTCTTCTAATTTAAGGCAACACATTGGACGGCTGTAACTTCTGACATTATTGTTCTCACACCTTGCTGATATGTTCTCCTCTGCGAGTGTAACTCATAATAAGGAGCAAGGGGCCTGCAATTTTTCATTTTCATCAAGGACTTGATGTAAGCAAGGTTGTGTTGTTTCCTAACAATGTAATTTACCCTACGAGTTTTGCCAGGTGACTTTCATCCTTGTAATTTGAGTTAGTGATGGGATGATTGTGGGACCAGACATGATGGCACTATATAGTTTTGAGGTGAAATATAGGGCAGCCCGCACAATTATGTAAAGAGTGAAGAGGAAAAGAGTGTTTTTCCTGCAAGAAGGAGGAAAGGGAAGGGTGAGAAACGCACCCCGCGTTGGGACCTGTTTTTGCACTGTGCAGGCAGTAGTTCCATACAGAAGAGATTACATTCAGTGCTCTGTGCAGTGTCATGTTTGGCGTGGGTCGCATGCCGTTGCGAGATTCCTGTTGATACTCTTCTTTGTGTCTGTTGTCCTTCTCGTTGTCAACAGTGTGAACGTTGAAATGATGCCAGAACACAGGGAAGTGGGAAATAAATGAAACACTTTACATTAACACGTTGTTTTGTTTTGTGTTATAATATCTTCCTGTCAAAGGATGTTTTGGGGTGGAGTTGGAAAGGCCAAATTTTCAATTACACACGAGGTGTTCTGTCTTGTCTTGGGATGATGTCACCAGAAATAGGATGCCAGCTCGAAATTCAGTCCTTTGTCAAATAAATATCCAGAACTGACATATGTCTCCCATCTTCCCTTTTCTGAAGAACCTACACCAGCATTTCCTGCAAAAACTTGAAGTTGTCGGGGTTTTGTATTTTCACTATTTGTATTGAACTCTCAAGGCTTATTAAAGATGCAAAAGATCAAGAGGGGCTTGTAGGGCATATCAATATGACTGCAGTGACATTCCATCTAGGACCATAAGGTGAAATAAAAGCATCTGCTCAAGTGGGAGTTTTGAGAGTGAAGTATTGCAATCAGAGGACATAGGCTGTAGGCTTAATGAGGAAAGGCAAAAAGGAATAGGAAGCAGAAGGCTTGGATGATAGAAACTGCTGTCGTCGGCTGGACAGGAAACAGCTGCAGGATGTATTATTTTAGCCACAATGTTGCTGGACTGCGAAGCTGCATCCAATCCTATGTCTGTATCTGGGTTTTGTTCTTGTAAATACGTGTGTGTGATTCAGAATCATTTCTTTTGTGCTGTTTTGTTTTCTTTATGTACAAAGTGATTCAGCAGCCCTTGCCCTGACATGTAACAATGTAGCATTGTCTTGCACGGGAAACTCCAAGTGAATGGCGCTAGAATGAATGCGTTAATCTCTCACGTGAAAGCCTTTCTTCTTCTGAAATATCGCCGAGCCTTTTTTCACTTTGATTTGAGATGGAGCAAATATTAGAGGGAAAACAAACAGCTGAAATTTGTCTTATTATTAATAATGCGTTTAATAACAGACTGACGAGTAGCACCCTGTGGAAGCCATAACCCTGGTGTGCAGAGTTCACAGTATTAAATCACTACATACTCTAGTGCATACACTGTTTGCATGGTGGGAGACTGTACAAGGGGCTGCGAGCAGTGCGACTGATGTGTTCACCGGGGCTCTGTAAAGCTACACTCTGACTCATAGGGGACATGTGGGGTGTGTGAGTCCTAGGGTGCATGACAGCGGGAGTGACACGGAAACAGGGAGCGATACTCGTTCGCCGGGACTTGAGAGCACGCACACAGATAATGGAGTCCTGGATACCCCTGAGACTTCTGCCTCTCTAAAATAACAGAAACATCCTACACCGCGCAGGGGTATGTTTTGAATTTATCATCAGACTACTTTCTGTTCTTCCTTTTTTTTTTTTCATTCCCATTCACGCTCTGAGTGACCCACTTTACTCACTGTTACGAGCAAAGCAACGTTTCCTTTTGTTGTTAAATTCTTTGAAGGACAAAGACAAGCTTTGTAATGTAGAAAAAAACAGGTGATTAGGGTAGACGTGAGTGATTAGGCTTCTTATTGTGTGCAACAGACATTTAAAAGTGGGTACCTTTGGAAAAACAGTAATTCTATCAGATGTTTGTATTTCAATATGAGGACTGCCTTGAAAAACTGCCTTGAATAACCCGAAAAAAGATATTTATACAAAGACAAAAAACATTTATGCACTACAGTGCTTGGTTCTCCATGAAGTGCTGGCTAAAGTATTGTATTTATAAAAGTCTTCACCTCCAAATTCCCATTTTGGAGGTACTGACACAAACACTGTTGTTTTATTCTTAGAGATTATAGTTCATTTTATCTGTTTAAAACCAAATAAAGAAACATATTAGGGTATTTATATTAGTCATTTGTGGACATACATTTCTAATTTCTATTTAAATCATACAAAGAAAATGTTTTATTTGTTTTCTAATCGTAAGTAATTTCAATATGATTGCCGTGTGCAAAAATGGTTTTATTAAAATTTATTGTTAATTTTTTCATTAATATATTCCCCATATTAACTTTATTTATGTGATCTCTCCCTTTTCATTTTGGTGATTAGAAGACCTGACGCTGCAAATTGAACAGTTTAGTATGTATTTAAGTATTTTTGGACAGGATGATTTCCTTTCCTTAGTGGGCGAGGCCTTCAATGGCAAAATTACTCTTTTTTGTGTTTAGTGAGTTCAGCACATTTCTGTGGCGATGCACTTTTAAAAGTTGCAGGAGAAACAAACCTGTAGTTAGTCAGTATAGAGCACTAATCTGTGAGATTAATGGAGTGTTGAACGTGATAGGCTGGTGAGTGCCCCAGGTATACCAGAAAGAGCGATTCCTCAGAAGGCAAATGCTGAACATCTGACCCCCTGTGTCCCCCTTTAATGCCCAAACCCTTGAACGATGCGGAGAATGAAGAGTTGCGGTGAGTCAAATCAGCTTAAAACTCACAGGTTTAAACTCAGAGCAGGTGTCTGCTTGTGAGAATTATGGCTGATGGGGAAAATTGAAGCATTTCTTCTTCTTCAGAAATCGCTATTGGTGGATAGCAAATGTGCTGCATGCTATCTTTCCTGTCTCTGCAAAAATACACTGTTTCTACCCAGAACGTGCTTGTGTTTTTCTGGGGGTTGAAACAGAAAAATGCTGATATTTCTGAAAAAAATTATAATACAATGACAGTTCTTTAAGACTTTCCAAAATGCTTATTCACACATTGTTAGGTGAAGAACAATTCATGTTTTTCCATTTGTGAAGATTTCGGACTGAGGGATCTGGACACTGTCTCCATTTCAGCCTGCACTCGCCACAATGTTGTATAATTTTGAGTCTGTAACTGTGTAATTTTGAGACTGTAAATTTTGTTAACTTACTCTCCCTCTGGTTTTGAAGAGAATATCTACTCACACAGAATCTTAAACCACTTTCAGAAAAAAAAATATAATGTGTTTGCTTTGAGACTAAGGGGAAGTGGTCACAGAATTAAATAGGTTAGGAATGAGATTTTTTGTATTGGGCTTCAGTTCAATAAAAGCAATGTTAAATAAAATAAACACTGGTTCTGAAAAGTAGGAATAAAGAATCTTGGATGAACTTACCTAAGTGGACAGCAGGTATTCTTAAACTCTTAACTACATAACAACTGGATTGGATTGGTTTGGTGTTATACTGTGACATTTTTACGTGGCTTTATTGGAGCAAAGGAATTTGCTGAAGGTACAAAGAAACTATCAAATTGACCCAATCATCACAAGATCTGGCTTAGTGCTGGTAGGTCATATTTGACTTGAACTGGTGGTGTTGTGCTGTAGGCCTTTCACCAGGAATGTGGGCTATTTTGTGTTATCCCAGGCTTAATTTGGAATTGTATGGTTTTATGGTCCTTTTGCAAAGGAGTTTAATCTCTCATTTCGTCTCTAGTCTTAGCTTCTGAATGACCTGGCGGAAGAGTTTGGTCCAGTTTTGAAACTGCAGGTAACCGGTCTGTTATAGTCGGGGGGAAAACAGCTGGGGTACTCAAATAAATTTCCCAAAACTTCAAAAGGCAGAGATCTGTAGAAAATAGGTGCAGTACAACAGCAGTTGATTGAATATCAAGCACACCCACCCTATCATGTATCTACCCTTGACTCTTGATAAGTACACGACAACCAATTTATTATTTTGTGAAGTTCAACTAAAATAGCTAGCTACCTTTTTTTTTGTTTTTACCACAAACCTCAATTCCCAAAAAGTTGGGACAATGAAATGTAAAGATAAAGAAAGATTTTTAAAAATTGCAAATCCTTCTTTACCTGTATTCAGTTGAGAACAGTACAAAGACCGTGTGACTGTTTAGAGAATGTTTTACAATTACAAGTTAGTTGCTTAGCAGATGTTTTTATCCAAAGCGACTTACACAGCTCACAATTTCTACATTCATCCATTTATATAACTGGATATTTTCCTGGAGCAATTCAGGTTAAGTACTTTGCTCAAGGGTACAACAGCGAACTTGACCCTGCAACCTCTCAGTTACAAGCCTGTCACCTTATCCACTACTCCACCAGCTGCCCAAATAGCTAAGTTTGATGCCTGCAACACATTCCAAAAAAGTTGGGACTGGGGCAATGTAACACTGGGAAGGTTGAGGAATGTTCAAAAAGAACACCTGTCTGGAACATTCCACAGGTAAACAGGTTGATAGGTAACAGATGATTCCATCATGATGGGGTATAAAATGAGCATTCACGACAGGTTCGGTAGTTTACGCGCAAGGATGGTTCGAGGTTCACAGCGCATGATTGCAAGGAATTTAGCTTTCGATTTTTCACCATCTACTGTCCATAATATTGTTAAAAAGTTCAGAGAATCTGGAGAAATCTCTGTGAGTAAAGGGCAATATTGAAAACCAAAACTGAATTCCTGTGATCTACGAGCCTTCAGACGGCACTGCCTTAAAAACTGAATATAACCACATGGGCTCGAGGAATACTTTGGAAAACCGTTGACGGTAAACACAGTTTGTCACTGCATCTTCAAATGCAAGTTAAGACTTTGCTACTCAAGCTGGAAAAGTTTGCTGTGGTCTGACGAGTCCTCCTTTCAAATTGTTTTTGGAAATAATGGACATTGTGTTCTCAGGGCCAAAGAGGAAAATGGCCGCCCCGATTGTTACCAACGCAAAGTTCAAAAGCCAGCGTCTATCATGGTTTGGGGTTGTGTTGGGGTCATGGCATGGGTAACGTGTGGCACATTATGAAGCACAAAATACGACACCGGAGACCCAGGACTGTTGAGCAGCTGAAATCTTATATCAAACATTAATGGGAACAATTCCCACTTTCCATACTTCAACAATTAGTGTCCTCAGGTCCCAACTGATTGCTGCCTGTTGTTAAAAGGAAAGGTGATGTAACACTGTGGTAAACGTGCCCCTGTCCCAACTTTTTGAACGTGTTGTAGGCCTCAAATTTAGAATGAGTGTATATTTACGAAAAAACTACAAAATTGGTTACTTTAAACGTTAATTATCTTGTCTTTGTACTATTCTCAGCTGAGCTCAAAAAGGAGTTACAAATCATCGATTTCTTTTTTTTAAATTTCACACACTGTCCCAACTTTTTTGGAATTGAGGCTTGTATCTATTAAAGACTCAAAGTAACCAGCATGCTATTTGATTCTTTGACTCAATTATTTTATGAAAAATATGCTAACTAGGAAGCCTAACTTTTGCAAGAAAATAAGTTATGTTGGGCAGGGTGTGGTGCGTGAGCAGGAATGATTGAGAGCAAGAGATTCAAATGATCTAAATGTCTATTCACATCTAACCTTGAACTAAGTGAGGGTGGAAACAACATCAAAGTAACAAGACAGGATAATAGAAGCTGACAAATTGTTTAGAAATTTAACTCTCGGATGTCAAGCACTCCTACATAGCTTCATGAATGATCAGCTATATTGTAAGGTGGTAGAATGTGAATTGAAGCTCTATTAAGTGGAAGGATTTGGATACAAATTAAAGCATACATCAACACTAGGCGATGAGTTGTAGGATCACGTCTCAAACCATTCATCACGCCTCTTCATTGCCGTCAAGCCCTCACGCGTATATTTTGGCAGGATTTTTCCAGGACATCCAGATGTCCAGTGGATAATCGAAGAGTTGAGGTTCATTCTCCCGTTGGGTGTATGTATGCTTCAATTGTTTAGTTAATCTGTCTAGTGGACCTCGGAGTGTCCTGAGGATAGCAGCAAATATAGGGATTTCAGTTTTCTTTCATCGCAAAATATACTAGAACACATGTTTGGACCACATGTTTGGAGTTTTTTAGCATCAACTTGAAAATTAAGTCTTATTTCAGGATTGTTTGTATACTGTAGATTTCTTATTATGTAAACACTTCTTTCTTAATTCTTTTTTTTTTACTTAATCAAGGTAAGAAAGACATGGCAGTCTGAATCTTAGGGAACAGGCTCAGAATTCAGAACCCTGGGTAATGGTTTTCAGGAGAAAGTGAAACAGATCATAACGGAAAACAGATTGACTTGGTAGGCAGTACCAAGAAAGAGATGTATTCTTTTTATTTATCTGGTTTATATTTCATCCACTTCCTCTGCCTTCACGTAACCCCACAGGCCCATGTGGTTACAAATGCACTCCATGACTGAATGATTACACTAAATGGATTTTAAAGAGGACATTTATGAAAAACCTATCTAAGGAGTTGGCATCTGAATTGACCTTTTACCACACACTTCTTGTGGGAAAGACGTGACTTGATTTATAAATACATTGGCTGGAAGAACAATATTTAGAACAATATTTTTAGAGCCTCAAAAAATACAACCATTTATTAATCTTCCCGAAAATTCCATACCTGATGGTAGTTGTTGTGAGCCCAATATGTGTGGCTGTCTGGTTAAAAAGGAGTATTGGTAATATTTGTCCATTTTTATTGGTGGAATAATGTGATGAATGTGAGTATCATTTTAAAAGCTGATTTTAGAAACATTAAAGGTTGTTTATTTTTTAATACAGAGTACATTATTTTCACTATTGTAAAATTACTCAGCCTTGATTAAAGGTCATAGTATGTTCTATATGAACAATATTCTTAATCTAACTATTTGTAATTTTGACACCAGCTTTATAAACTGTACTTCTATAACGGTTCACAATTGTAATCAGTGTCCTCATATTGTTTTTTGTTCCTTTTGGAAGGGTTTGCCTTTATAAATGGTTGTCAATCTCTTTTTTTCCTTTGACTCTGAACTCGATTCATCCCCAGCAATGGAGCACCTGGTGACAGAGCTTAATATCCTTTTAAGGCTGCTGGACCATGAGACCCTAAGCTCCGCTACTGTGGAGAAGACAACCGCCGTTAAGAATCTTCTAAAGCATATTCAGCTATCAGGTTGGGGAACATATTAATGCCCATGTGATCTCTTCTTCTGAAGTCTGAATAATAAATGTACACCCTGCTGCGTTTTAAAAAAACTTTTTCAAAAAAACAAATTCCCTGGAGTTTGCAAGAGCTTCAAACAAAACTACACTCATCGGTTGTGTATCTCTTAGTTTGGTTCGTGCTTTAAAGCCAAACTGCACGTTTTCAGGCACCCCTCCCGATTAAAGTCACCCTTTTGGACATCACTGGGGAACACATTGTTATGAAGAATGTGGGATGGTTGGTTGGGATAGTGTTGAGGATGTTCAAACCTGGGCTGGGTTAAATCTGTTTTGAATGGTGCAAGGGAGGTACAGTCTTTTGGTTCTTCTCTTAGTGCTGATGGGTTAAAAAGAATAAAAAAGATGGGTCTAAGAATAATGACTACTTTTGAGTAATCAATTGCTCTGTTTTGTCTGTGTGTGTTTGTATTGCAGTGAATAGAAAAGACATCAACACCAGTCTCTACAGAAATGGCACAAGTTTTGTGGAATCCCTGTTTAAAGACTTTGGTAACTCGTTGTCCTTGAAGCAGTCCTTTAAAGCCTCAGGACAATCAAATAATGTCAGTGTGACCATATTTGTGCACAAAGAAATAAAGGAGGAAGTGGTCAAGGGCAGCCCCAACACATTGTATTGATGCAGTACCCTCTACTGACCTCTAGGAGCCATCACTCCATGGGTCAAGTTTAGGTTTATTCTGTGCAGAACCACAGTATTTACAGTATTAGTTTTGAAGTGTATTCAGATTATTACCTTAAAAAGTTAAATGAAGTAGTGCCAATAATTTAAATAATTTATATTGAAAATAATTGTCATATAAAAATAATAAAATATATAAGCTTTTAAATAAAGGTTATGTTCCCCTCCCCTACCACCAGATTATGACCTCAAGGACCTCACAAACGCTGAGGAATCCAAAGACCTGGAGGACGAGGGCAAGTCCAAAATGTCCCCTTTTAAATCAGTAAGCACATGGTTATCCTTATACTGTTGTTATTACTGTTGGACCAGAATTGTCTTCCATAATTTTTTTCTTCGACATGTTCTTCAGAGCCCGGCAGAATCCCCACCTCCCCTACCCGCCACAACTCCTCCAGAGGATTACTATGAGGAAGCTGTGCCACTCAGTCCAGGCAAAGTGCCTCAGTATATAACTACTCATAGTAAGTATCCCCATAACCACATTGTTCCATACAATCCTAACACTAACCAATTATTCTAGCATGCGTTGTTCCTTGTCCAGCGCCATTAACATTTTTTACACATTCACGTGTCTATTTTTCTTAAAATCAAGATTTGCTGTTTGCTTTTTCCCAGGCAGTTCCAGCCTCCCTAATTCTTTAGAAGATGGATACTATGAAGATGCTGACATCAATTACCCCGCCACCCAAATAGACGGCCCACACAAAAATTCCGGTGAGCGCTGCTGCACGGTAGTCAGTTAAGTAAAAAAAAAAACGTGTTTTGTGTTTTTTTTTGCTTAGGGCTCACATATATGCAAACTGGAGGGAAAAAAAAACGATGTAATGGTATGGTAACTATGACCCCTGTATTTGGGCAGACAACGATTCGGATGCCCCTAGCAGCTCCTACGAGTCATATGACGAAGAGGAGGAGGAGGCAAAAGCCCGGCGGCTAACTCCCCAATGGCCGTCGGGGGAAAAGTCTGGGGATCCAGTGAAGGATTGCCGGGTCTGTGCCTTCTTACTGCGGAAGAAGCGCTTTGGCCAGTGGGCCAAACAGCTGACAGTCATTTATGAAAACAGGCTGCTGGTGAGAATACCTCAGTTATGCTTCTTATTCTGGGAGCTTGGTCTTATCTACCGTGCATCCTGTATACAAAGTAATGTCGGTAAACTATATCAAATTAATTTATAAATATAACATTTTGTAGGTTTCACAGTGTACATAAAATATGTAAATTTTTTTACATTTTGAATAACTTTATAAATGTTTTACATTTACTGCTTATTTGTTAAACCGCTTTTGTAGCATATCCATATGCAGTTCAGCAACATGTAAGCAATGTTAGCTAGGTTATAATTTATATGTTATAATCTTATGAAATTCTGCATGGAATAAGAAATACTAAATGTTGTAACAAAAATGTTGTGCTGGTCAACTTTGAATCTGTGTTAAGCATGATAGTAATACATTAAGAGGAGTAATTACTTGTAATTTATTCCGCTTTAATTTCTTGGAAGTTAATTACTGTTTAGTGTAAATGCAGAATTGCCTATTCATTTTTTTCCCACCCAATCACTAGTTTGCTAATCCATCTCAGCTCATTGCTACAACTCCCACCACCACACATGGGGCTATTTATCCACCTACGCCCCTGTGCTTTGCTAATGTGCTGTCACAACTGGCTAATGACATGAGCTAGATTCAAACCAGCCATCCCAGCTCATTGTTTTTTATTTTATTTTATTCTAACACAAAATAAACAAACATGCAAAAGTACATTCTTCTCCATCTGTTCTCCCGCTGCTTCCTGGTTTTTAAATCTCACCTGACCAATAGGAGGTTAGCTCGTTCTGTGCCGTCGTGAGGATCTTAGCGCCGGAGATTTTGGACAGCCATTACCTCCTGCACTCCCTCTGCTTTGCCACTTTGGCTCATGTAACACTACTAATGTTTGTTCCACGTTTCATACATACGGGTTGTGGAGAACAACACATTTCCTGACTACGAACGCCACCTGTTTATGTTTTTAGATTTGTAACTTGTACCTGCTTGTTCCAGTGCTTCAAGAGCTCCAAAGACCGCAACCCGTACATTGACCTGCCACTGGATCTTTGTAACGTCATCTACGTACCAAAGGACGGGCGGCGTAAGAAGCACGAGCTGCGCTTTTCCCTGCCTGGCGGAGAGGCTCTGGTGCTGGCCGTACAGAGCAAGGAGCAAGCAGAAGTCTGGCTCAAGGTAACACACAGTAGCTAGTCTACAGTATCTATTGCAGGGGCTCCCAAACCCCCGGGTTTCAATCATATTTAGCAGATGACCTCCTGAAAATAAATAAATAAAATATAAAAAAATAAACAAACTTTTTTTCACTTTAAATATGTCAACAAAGATCTGCATTCCAGCCCCTTGTCATAGCCCTCCCGAACTAAATTTATAAGGGTTGCGGACAAAAAAACGTCTGGGAACCACTGCTTTACAGTGCAGACAGACGAAGCTGTTGATCCCACATACCATCACATAAGTGTAGGTGTTTTCTTTGCTACGTCCTCCGGGAGAAGATAAGTTTGTAATAATACCATTTGTTCATTCTCTCAGATCATTCGGGAGGTCAGCAGTCAAGGGACTGGTTACGGATTGGACGGTTCCGTCTCCCCCCACATCCTGCGCAAGATGGAGATGGACCAGGTGGGAATAATGGATGTGCATCTGCGATGCAGTTCCAGCCTCGTGTTTTTACAGTCATCACAGTACCGCAGAGACAGACAACTCCTGAGCCATGTTTTCATAAAGGCCTCCAGAGAGGGAAACACACGCACACACAGTCAAACAAATCACCATTTAGAATAAACAAAGATTGATCATCTTTCAAGCCTGAAGTCTTTACTCCTTGATGTAACGTAATAGATTTAAATGCATCTGGTCTACACGGAAAACGTCTACATAGGGATGCCCAGTTACTTTAACAAAGTCTTCTTAGGTGCCTGTTCTAGTTTTTTTTATTATTGTTGTAGTGACTAGTAAGTAACCTTTTTAAAATAAAAATGCTTTTCTACAATGAAAAACATTGTGGACTTCTTGAGACAAAACAATAGAAAGATGACTGAGCGATGGGATTTTGGAAAATAATGCGGGTTACTTTGAGTGTGTATACTGGGATTTGAGGGTTTAGAGTTAAGGATGAGTCTTTTGTTTTATTTACATTATTTATTGTTCTCATCACAGGGTTCATAATAATAATGTGCGTGTGTCATCAAAAGCCTATTCATGTTCTGTAACCAATCTTTGTTCTCGTTTTGCTTTTTTTGTTATACTGTGGGCGCCATCTTGTCTGTGTAATGATGCGTCTTCCTGTCAGTCACAGAGGTACACCTCCGATTCGGACAATGTGGCCACAGGTGGCAGCGTTTCCCCCAGCTTTGAACATGGTGAGGCCACACATCAGCTGTGTCAGAGATGGGCTAGAATAGCAAGTAGCAATGCTTGTTAAGATTTAAATGGAAAATCTGTGGTGATTCCATGTGACTTTCTATGACAAACGTGGCATCATCTTTAGCTCATTTAAGTCAAAGGTAATCGATTAAGTTTTTGGACAATGCTAAAAAATGGAGAGTAGACTTAAACTGCGGTGGAAAATCCTGTCCTTCTAGAAAATCTAGCGTGGATTGTCATAAGGATTGCTTTTAGTGGCCCCGCTACAGTGTTCAGCCCCATATGTGAGATGTGCCGGGATTCTTCTCAGGAAAGGCAAAGCGGGGTGCTCTGTCGGAGCTGACCGGCTCAATGGGCCGGGCAGCCGGGCGTAAAATCACCCGCATCATCAGTTTCTCCAAGAAGAAGCCCACACTCGCCAGGGACCCCCTTACCCTCTCCAGCGATGACCCCAGATGCGGTGAGAATCCGGCTTTGGTAAACGGGATGCGGCACGGGGTCCTTTCCACCTGACACTTTTCTCAATCTGCTCTTCAACTTATTTAACCATGGGCTGATTACTTCAGGGCAATTTCTTACTACTGGCTCCACTTTCTTAACAAGAGGAAGGAATTTATAACATGGCACTTCTGAGGACTGAGACAAGTGAAGGATGAGGTAGATGTCACATGGGTAGGATAGGCTGCCTGACTACATTTTTGTTTGTCGTCTTGTACCTTTCCCACTCTCCCCAGTTGGGTTTGGGTTATTTTTAATGTATTTTGATAATTATAATAACAAATAATTATTATTATTTTATTTCCTAAAAAAAGTTTAAATTCTAAATTGATGGGAACAGAGAGCACTTTGGTTGACACCCAAGACAAAACATTTTTGGAAGAGATTAATTGTTTTTGATTTATATCAGATATAAAGTTTGTGATCTGCAATCCATTTCTTTGTGTTTTTTTCACAAACAAACTAACGCACCATAACCCAGCAACACCTCAACCTTTCTGCGTTTTTTTCTCAGCTTAGTTTGGTGATCCATTCACGCTGCTTTCCTTCATGTCTGTGTTCACCCTCATTTTCCCACGATATCGCTCTCCAAGACAGCAGGCCATTGTGCAAATTGACTGACTATGAAAGGGGGCCTGCTCTCTCTCGTCCCATAGGTTACCTGAACGTTCTGATGAACCAGTGCTGGAATAAGCAATGGTGCTGCGTCCAGGACGGCTCTCTTTACTTTTACTGGCACAGGGAGGAGAAGCGCTCCCACATCACTGCTGTGGCCCTCCACGGCTGTGAGGTGGCCCCTGGGCTAGGGCCTGAACACCCCTTCGGCTTCAGAGTCCTGCAGGAGGGCGTGGAGGTGGTGGGCCTGGAGGTATGGGCTGCCCCCCCCCCTCATAATTTGATACTTTTTCCATGGGGTGAAGGATCTGCATAATTTACCCCATACCCCGAAAGAGTTACTGTTTGTGCCTGAGCAATGGTGAAAGGATTTTTCTCTCTCCATGTGTCCGTCTGTTTTGTCTACCAGGCAAGTTGCTCTGAGGAGATGGGCCGCTGGCTGGGAGTGCTACTTGCAGAGACGGGCTGCTCCTCTGACCCTGATACCCTACACTATGACTACGTGGATATAGAGGCTATCACCGACTTAAAAGAGGCTGTGCGCCACTCCTTCCTGTGAGTTTGGGTTTGGTCAGCACTACACTTCGGGGAGGTCTGAGCATCACTGCTTTTGGGTCGGTGTCAGCACAGCCGCGGTTCTCAAACCTTTTGGGTCGGCGCCAGCACAGCAGCGGTTCTCAAACCTTTTGGGTCGGCGCCAGCACAGCAACGGTTCTCAAACCTTTTAGGTCGGTGCCAGCACAGCAGTGGTTCTCGAACATTTTGCCACTGCTACACACTCATACAGGGAAAAATATTGCATGACCCGTCCTTCCCCCTGTCATTTTTTTAAATGATTTATATACTAATATGTTCATAAATGTAAGGTTTTTGCTATTTTTTTAACCCTTTTTTTAACACAATAGTGTTAATGGTATCAGTACCAGAGTTGTGTGACCAATTGAATCTTTATATGTCAGGTGGATGACCTCCTCAAGTAGTGCCTCCGCGGACTCCATGACCTATGACGAGGTTCCTTATGAGGCATTGCAGGTATGTGGCATTTGACATGTATCTTGACCAATGACAAGGTTCATTATGATATGGTGCAGGTATGTGGCAGTAACACGCACCTGGACCTGAGTTTTGGCACTCAGACCTCCTGACTGGGTATCCCTTCACCACCACACACGTAGCCTTCAACAAGAGAAACGATTTGCGTGTTGAGTTAAAGTCCCTAGCTGAAGCAACCAATCAAACGCTTGTCTTTGACTCCGGAGAGTGAAGTCACTGTCCGTAGTGAAGTCGTTCTCAGCTAGCTTCTCTACACAAGCAGGCGTCAGGGAGCTGTCACCACAGAAAACCCCACAACTTAATTTGCCTGTTCTTCAGATCCAAATAACCTCCAGGCAAAAGTAACCCTTTTAAGCATTGTGGAGGATGACGTTTCTGCAGGTGAAAATGCCCTTAATTGGGAATACCTAAGCAGAACCCGTTTTTAGCATGCACTGCTTGGGAATGATCACGAGGAGGCAGAATTAAAGGGTTCACAGCCGTGTGGGCCGGGGTTTATTTAAATATATGACAAGACTTAGATAAAAGACCGAACTAAAAAGTCTTCACAGACTTCCTAATCAGGGATTCCCCGTGAACACAACAAACAAGAAAGACAAGAAAAGAAGGCTGAAACAAAGTTGTATTATTTGATGACACCTAATAGTTCCCATTCGGCAGCAATTTTATATGCTTCCTTTTGGTGAACTGCAGAGTTTTTCCTCTCTCTGGCTCTCTTTCCGGCTTATCCCGCCTGTGCGGTGGGCGGGTCCTTACTCAGCCCTCGCGTACCCAACAGTCAGACGTGCGCCACACTCCACTCTTGCCAGAATGAGGCCAGAAGCTGACTCTGCCTCCCCACCCCTCAGACCAGGAGAGTCAGCAGTGACATTTTGAGCTCCCAGCAAGTGGAAGACCTGGTAGTCTTTCATGCAGTAGGGTCCATGATGGTCTGCGTGCAGGATTAACTGGAGGACTTCCCGTTTGATGGCGAGGCACTTGAGGCACTTACTGTACCATCCTTCCCTGGGGGGTGAGCTGACGTATAGCACCAGATGCTGAACCCTGTCTGCCACCTGTGGGGGAAGAAATTAGGACCGTTTCACCCGGTCGAAGTGTGCCTGCAAATCCCCAGTTGCAATGGCTGTATTGCACTGGATAGATATTAATCTCACTAGCCTGGCATCCCCTCCCTGCCCCAACTCGACGGACAAGTATCTGATACCAGCTCCTACACCTGACCTACATTGTTCAACATGGTTGTAGCTGGAGTCCTGTAATTGCTGGGCAAACGCAAGGAGGATTTAGCCACTCCATGATCACTTGGTGGAGGATGCAGTACTCCCACACCAGATTCATCTTCAGACTCCATGGACTGTCTTCTGTGCCTTTCCTGAGAGCAGAGGCAGAAGCTGCAAAGCCCATTTGCAGCCAGCAAAACGCCGTGGCTATTCTCTTGAACAGGTCCACGAACGTCTCTGGATCATCATGGGACCCCATTTTTTTTTTGGGCGGGATATTGAGATGGTTGGCTGTGGTGAGGGCAGAGGTTGTGGAATTCTGTTGCTGCAGCAGCTGCATGAGGATAGCTCTGTCAGCAGCTTGAGCAGTGTAAACAGCCTTTTGGCTCACCTGCTGGTGCACATGGATGTTCAGAGCCTGATATTGCTGCTCTTGCATCAGTTAGAGCTCTGCTGAGAGGGATTTCGTGGCTGCCTGTGTATCACTCCCATGTTTCTTCCCCACTTTATTGCATGCTGCAGATGCCTGGCCCTGGAGTGATCACAAGGTGACGGAATTTTTTAATTAAATAAAAGACCTCATTAAAAAATTGTCATGTACCCTCCCTCTTGGGTTCCCTAATCAGCCCTTGCATGCAAGGCCGGATTAGTTCCCCCAGGGGCCCCTGGGCACTGAAGCTCATAGGCCCCTCTCCCCTCCCTAACACCCACAAAGGCAATAACAAAGGTATTGACACCCTGCAAACTGCAGGCACCTGATAGAATCTTTGCCCCATGATGGTACCTGCCACTGCCAGTGAGCTTGAGGTGGCATTATCTGGTTCTGTTTGCTGACCGGCGTCATCTCTGGGGGGTTTTTTCAGTTTCTTTACTAAAGTTAGCGACCGTTAGCTGAGGTTGAGCATAGCTGGTAGAGGGCTATGCTTCCAAGATAACGTTGGCTAGCTCTACATCCTCCCCTTCATTTCTAGCTTTTTTGAAAAAGCTACTTATTAGCGGGACATTTTTTTATTGCAACCGCTTCTTTCTCTTCCTTTTCCTTTTTTTTCTTTCTCTTGGCAGCCCCACTGGGCTTTTGGTTGCTACCGCTGTCCATTTTCTGCGAACACTAACATTACACGATACTTTTTTTTTTTTTACCCACAGTTCCACTCGCAGATACAACCACAATCTGATCATGGATGGGTTACAAATTAATTCCACTGTTTTAATCTCAGCTCGTTCTTAGAAAAACTGATCTTGAATCAGTACGATGTAGACCACCTGCTCTATGCCCACCCACCTTTATCATTAGCCAATCTACACAGTGCATTGCGGCCTGCTCCCAGTCATTACCTGTCCATTCATCAAACTGACATATAAAACAGACAATCATGAGACTTCATTTTTTGTAAACAACTTTTATTTTATTCTGATTGGATAATTATCAAGACTGAGGGCCAAGCCTTGTGTAGACTATTTCTATGTAGCTGGGGGAAAAAACGGCTATCTGGGCACGTGCCCAGATTGCCCATATGGTAGATCCGCTTGCATGTCTGATATGTGCAGATATGTGCCACACAGTTCAAAGTAGTTGTTACATTTCAACACATTTAAGTAGGTAAAGTTTGCCACAGAAACATGTTTTATCCATCCTGTGCACAACCTGTATTTTCTGCGTTGTAATTTACAGAAGTAACCCTTTAACAGGCAGTGACACATCCTTCAAGGGAATCATCAACGTCTGGTCAGCGACTAAAGTGTAAATTGAAAATGTAATGGCACTGACAGTAAAAAAAACATCTTCTTCTGTCTGACTCATCACCCTACATCTACCTACAACCTACTAAACAGCCAGAGGAGCAAGTTCAGAAGCCTGGAGCTGATAATGAAAACAATTCGTCTTCCTCCAGAAAGGAGACACAGAGGGACAATGTCCGGTTTAAGGTCAACGATCACACCTCCAGTAAGTCTCCATTGTGCTGTGCTGCCTTATCTACCTGGACAGATCTGGTGGTGGTAAACCATCCATTGAACAGGGTGATGTGGGTTTTATGAAAAGTTTCCTCTTAGAGCTAAATGTGGACTTTTGTGGGTTATGGTTAGGGATGGACTTTAACTATTAGGTTAGGGTTAAGGTTAGACATGCAACTAGTAGGGTAAGGGTTAGACTTTTCACCAGTCGGCTGCAAATTGAACCACTAATAGGTGTACTGGTGTTAGGTGTACCCTTGATTAAGAAATTAACTGCGTCTGTAAAATACCAAACAGTGTAATGGGCCAAATCATATGTGACGGGATAAGGAAATGCCAATAAATTGAAAACTATCAAGACTGTCTTGAGGTTTCAATTTGAAGAATGAAACGTTCAGTGCTGTCTCTCAGGTGTGACTCGATATGGGAAATACGGAAAGACAAGGGCAGAGAAAGATGCTTGCCGGTACCTATGTGAGAAGGAGGAGCTAGAGATGGAGCGGGATTTGATCCGCCGTGTGTTACATTCGTTTCGGAATGAGAAGAGAAAGGTGAAGGAGGAGCTTAAGAGTGCCTCGGGTAAGCATGACAAAACACATTCACCCGCACAGGGCAAAACGTTGACCATAAATTGTTGTCTGATAGCATTATCCAACATAGCGTACACATTTTTTGTATTACAAACTAAAGTATCTGTTTTGTGGAGAGCTAGCACCACCTACTGTAAAAAATGGATTCCTTACCCAATGTCCTACTGAGGAGCTGTGTCCAAAAACCTCTGTGTTTATTAAGCACAACATCTGTTGAGTCTAAGTTTACATTGCATAAATTTACCTGTAAAGGTAGCAAGCAAGAAGACTTGGAGAAGCGTTTGGTCCAGCTGGAGGAGGGCTGTAGGGGGAAGGAAGAGGAGCGGGTGGACCTGGAGCTAAGGCTGACGGAGGTGAAGGAGAACCTGAAGAAGTCTTTGGCAGGAGGGGTGCTTGGGGCTCCTACAGAGAGACTGTCAATCAGAAAGGTACCAACCCCAAACACTCACCTACAAACATGAAAGACAAGGTCAGACACTGAAGCATATTAATGTGCAGTACAAGTTTTTGGAAGTTTCTCCATTATGAGAGAGTATATTAATACTTGTTAATGCTCACACATTTACATGTATACCTTCCTGTTTGATCTGTAGGCCTTTCCTTAGATTCATAAGATTCATAATGAGCAATGAATTTGGCGCACAGCATATTGAACACAGGTTTGCCTTTTTTATGTCCCCAGTTTCAGAGAAGTAAGACAGAGAGGCCCAACACCGAGCCGTGCTCGCCATTTAACTGCAGCTCCGAAATCCGCAAGTGTCCTCTCTCTATATACACATCTACCCCTGGCAACGTCATGAAGAAAGCAAAGGTACGAATCGCACCCTGCTATACCTAACACTCCTGGACATTCACTCTGTATTGGCTTGAGTAAATAACAGGCTTTTTTGTCTACCACCTGAAATGGACATAGAAGGCCTTGCCTAAGTGTTTACCCTCTTGGACGTTTCTACATTTTTAAGTGTTACAATTTGGAATTGGGATTTGTTTTACACAACATACCTTATACTTGGAAGGAAAATATTTTTATTATGAGACAAAAGTTAATTATAAGGAAAAAAACAAACATTTGTTGGTTACATAAGTATTCAACCCCCTGAATCAACTTTAATCCACCTTTTAAATAATTACAGCTGTGAGGTTTTTGGGATAAGTCTCTAACAGCTTTGCAAAACTGGATCCTGCAATGTTTGGCCATTCTTCTAGGGAGACACAATCTCTGTCAAGTTGGATGGGGACCATTGGTGAACAGCAAATTCCAAGTTTTTTACTCAGATTCTGAATCGGATTTAGGGCTGGGCTTTGACCGAGCTATTCAATGACATTCAGGTTCTTGGTTTTAATCCAGTGTAGCTTTGGCTGTGTGTTTAGGGTCATTATCCTCTTAGAAAGTAAACCTCCGCCCCCAATCTCAGGTGGCTTGCAAAATGAAAAAGGTTTTCCTCTAGAATCCATCTAGAATCTAGAGGCTCCATCCATCTCATCCTCCATCCCAGCCGCTGATAAGCATCCCCACAACATGATTCTACCACCACCATCCTTCACCATGATGATGGTTTTCACAGGTGTTGTGAAAGTGTTGGTTATGTGTGCTACATGTGTTGCACAATTTTGGTTTCATCAGACCAGAGAACCTTTTTCCACGTGTTTGCTGTGTCTCCCACATGCCTTTTGGCAAACTCCAAACATTTTCTATGGGTTTTTTTCAGCAATGGCTTTTTTTTCCACCTTGTTGAGCACCCGGGTTATAGTTGTCCCATGGACGGTTTCTCCAATCTCAGCTGTGTATCTCTCCAGCTCCTTCTGAGTTATCATTGGCCTCTTAGTTGCTTCTCTGACTAATGCCCTCCTTATCCGGTCACTGAGTTTCGGTGGACAGCCTTCTCTAGGCAAAGATATGGTTTTGCCATATCCTTTCCATTTTTTTTTTTTTTTTACGGTGTTCCTGGGGATGTTCAAAGTTTGGGATATTTTTTAAAAGCCAACCCTGATTGGTGCTTCTCCAGGACTTTATCCTATAATTGTTTTGATAGCTCCTTGGTCTTCATGATGCTGTTTGTTTAGATATGCTCTCTAAGAAACTCTGGGGTATTCTAGAATCAAGTGTATTTATTTTGAGATCACGTCACACTTTAATTGCACATAGGTGGACTCCATTCAACTAATTATGTGACTTCTGAAAGCAGTTGGTTGTACCAGAGTTTATTTAGGGGTTTTAGAGCAATGGAGATTAGTAGTTATGTAACCAACAAATGTCTGTTTGTTTTTTTTCTTTTAATTAACTTTTGTGTCATGCTAAAAATATTTTGTACCTTCAAAGTGTTAGGTACGTTATGTAAAAAAAAATTGAAAAGTTTTAACTGTACAAATTGTGGAAACGCCCAAGAGGGGATGAAAACTTTTGCAAGGCGCTGTATGTATAATAATTACATAATTAACTGGCCACTAAATGTTTTCTTTCCATAACTTGTGTTGCATGTTAAAATCACTCATGAAATTAATCATGAGATTAATTGCACAAGAAGTGAAATTCTGCATCCTCTTTCTAAGTCTTTTCATTTTGGACAACTATTATGGAAATATTGACTACAAGCTGAAATACATAGTATCAATAGCAAAAAAAAATTTATGTCTACATTAGTAACGAGGTTTGATAGAAGAAACAATATTCCTGCTGCATATCTCATCAGGAGAACCACTGGGCTATATTAGCACCAAAACCTAATACTGCAGAATGTCTTGCAGACAACTAAGAGGTCTCTTATTCGTGACACTCATTAACATATTTCAGCATGATCGTGTTAACCCATGTACAGGTCCAGGCCCGATATTGCAAACAAAGTTGTAAATGCTAAGACCGAATAAGTACTAAGAATTGTTTTCAGGAGTGGGAGTCAAAGAGAGGGACCTAAGTGAGATGGTCTCCAAGGAGGGCTGACCTGGCCTCGTGCATTTAGAAGATGTTGGTCTTGTGTCGTGGTGTCTGAAGAGAAGGACCAGCAGACGGATCCTCTTCGATTGCTCGACTGATCTGTCACATCCGTCTCCCTCGACTTTCGCAGGTGTAATTCCTCTGGAACAATAGTATTGTTATACGCTACCGGTCAACCTGTAGTTCAGTAACATCACACGCCCACATCTGCAAGTAAGGGCCCTGGATAAATACTCCGCGGTTTGTGCAAAAATGTTTTTTCACACTCCCTGGTTATTGGACTTATAATCCTGCAATAGTGTGCCAGAGTGTTTATAGCACAGTATGCAGGTTTTATACTAACTAAGCCTAATTTTATCAATGCCTATATGCACACTTTTTAAGGCTATAGTTTCATTATTTCCCACCAATAGTCATACTCAGGGCCGAAGGGTATTGCATGCCACCCGCCGCTCCAGATGAACCAACTTATTGTATCAGCTGCATAATAAGCCTATGCAGCTACACAATGGAACATTTATTAATAATTCAATGTAACATGAATACTGATGGGAACCTTTCAAGAGACTATTGGTTTCCTGGGTGCAAATGACCATGAGAAAAGATTTGAAAACTCCTGTTAAATATTTGTTTTTTTTTCTGTATTTATCTCTGTAGAAAATCCACTTTCTTAAGTAGTAACTTTATAGAGAATACTATTGCATTATATATTAATTTCCCCAAAAAAATATGGTGAATGTACTATGTGAATATAGAATATGTATGCTGTCCAGAATCTGATGAAACCCCCCGATTTGTATAGTTTGAGTAGGGTGGTGGTGGAATGGCTTAAAAATAGCTGTTTAATTATTAGGATTCAAAAAACAGATAAAATTTTAAAAAAACTTTTCCTTAGTATTGTTTTTTATTTTTCATTTCTATCTTTAATATCTGTTACTTTTACTATTTTTTATATTTGTATGTCTGAAATGTCTGTTTAGGAACAAAAAATAACATATGGGTTTACTGCTAATAAATACAATTTAAACAAAAATACAAAAATTCTGGGTTTGAGCACATCCACTGATCCACATCCATGTTGTTTAAAAACTTTTTGATATCCATAGTGTTAGTTGGAACCATATCACTGGGCCAGACCACATCAAACTGTCACAGATGCGATAGTTAAACTTTCACTTAACTTTGCTACTTTTTATCGCAATTCATCCATCCCAGTATGAACGCTGTGATCAAATGGCAACCCGCTAATAGCATTTAATAAAATTGTATTTCACAACGTTTTCTGTTTTTGTATCTTTCTTATTTCTTTTACTAATGAAAAGAAAACTCATAATAATTTTATTACATGCAATTAGCAAGTTATTTGGTCCAAGCCCAAACCTAACTTTTTAAGAGGAAAACTTTTGACAGCAAACATTGGAGGGAAAAAGACAGCAGCTGTCAACCAATTACATTTGTGCTTATGTTATTGACTGTTAAACAGGCACGTCTTGCAAAATGAGCAAAACGGTAATTCAAATATTCTCAGCAATACTAACTCGTTATTGAGTGCATATAAAAATAATCATTACACTAAACATAATTGGTAGTCGTATTTCTCTTGCTGGCATATTTACGAAACAATACACATAAACATACTACACACATATGTCGTCATGAAAAATGCTACTACCGATGAAAATGACTATTATTTTTACATTCACCCTGGTGTTAGTATTGTTGACAATAGTCTGCTCACTTTCTGTGATTGTTATTTCGTGTGATGGTGACCTCCAGCTCTTACCTACTCCCTGCTACAGTGTGTGAGGGCACTTGGGCCTGTTTTTGTCACTTTCCCGTCTCATGAAAGTCCTAAAGGGATAGATAGATAGATAGATAGATAGATAGATAGATAGATAGATAGATAGATAG